>LOEQ01010955.1:4427-16570 GCA_001685075.1 Bramus lutescens
ATCCTTAACCCAAACCTACCTTCAATTAATAATCACTTGTAAATGAAAATTTAGTTTCCTTCAAGAGAGAAGCAAACTACTCTTAAGTATAGGCTGCATGCCCTGTAGTGGACGGCTGATGGAAAAGGAACTCCACGGCTCCTTTGGAGGTTTCTTCTCACATAACGTCGTGCCAGGGCTGGTTTTATTTTCTTCTAATTTTATATATTTTTATTTTATTTATATATTACTTGTTTGTTTGTTTCCTCTCTTTTTGTCCTATAAGTTATTTGGGTATATATTATGGCTTCCGGTATAGTGTCTTTATGGCAGTGGTCCTCAACCTTCCTAATGCTACAACCTTTTAATTCAGTTCCTCATGTTGTGGTGACTGCAACCATAAAGTTATTTTCATTACTACTTCATAACTGTAATTTTGCTACTGTTCTGAATCCTAATGTAAATATATGATATGCAACTCCAAAGGGTTTGTGACCCACAGATTGAGAACTACTGCTTTATGGGATTCTTGAATGCATGAGCAATTGGGTCTTTTTGTCTCCACCTGTCTCTTACACCTTTCATTAGGCTCTTCCCTTTCTGTTTGTTTTATCCTATTCCAGTAGGATATGTTTCGTTTTGTCGTATCATTCCATATATTATATTAATTATTATCACTTAGAAGCCTGTTTGTTTTCTAATGAGAAACAGAAAGGGGGTAAACCTAGGTGGGAAGAGCTAGAAAGAGTTGAGGGAGGAGAAACTAATTGGACTATAGTATATAAGGAAAAAAAATCAATTTTCAATAAAAGAAAAATAATTAAGAGCAAAATAAAAAGAAGGAAGAGGAAGAGAGGAAGAGGAGACATAGAAGAAATAGTCTTTGAGGCTTAGAAAGATGGCTCCGTGCTTAAGAGCAGTATTTACTCCTGCAAAAGACCGAAATGTAGTTCCCAGACCCTCTTAGCAGCTCATAACCTTTTGCAACTCCAATTACAGGTTATCTCATACACTCATGCATTCTTCTGGCTTCTCTCTGCACCAGGGATACATCTGAGAGACACTTAAACACGCACAGGCAAAACACTCATACACATAAAAGAAAATCTTGCTAAACAAAAAGACAACCCTTGGTGACAAAAGACAGAGCACTGGTTGTTGTCAAGGAAATTCACACACACAGAGAGAGAGAGAGAGAGAGAGAGAGAGAGAGAGAGAGAGAATTTGGTTACTGGCTCATATGATTATGGGTGTTGTGATGCTCCACAGCCTACTGTCTGCTAGCTAAATTCCCAGGAAAGCCAGTGGCATTTTTAATTAAGAGGCTGGAGAGCCAGAGAAACAAGTATGGTGCTGCATCTAGTTGGATGGCATAAGAGAAACAGCAGCCCAGCAGGAGCTCTTTATTACCATGAAGTGGATTCCAAATAGCAGTCATTATCTAGTCACGAAAAGTCTGTATAAGCCTGAGCTTGGATGGAGATCAGATGGCAAGATGCTTTAATATGATTGCTGGCTACATACCCATAATTTTTAACAATGAGAGTGCAATATATTTAAAATAAAACTCTTATGAAGGCAAATAGGAGAATTTTGAAGATTGTACTATGCAAATTATTAAATAGTTAAGTAGTTTAGCAGCTAGCTTACAGTGAACCCACAATTAAGATTTAGCACCATAAATTTATCAGTCAATCACAATATAGTTTTTGCCTGTATGAATGCATTAGAGTTTAATTTGGAAATCCATGAGTAATTTCAGAGATGATTACAGGTCGCAACACATTGTAAGCTGTCACTTGCCATTGTTAAAGGGGTTGGTTTCTGATTCAACATTTTGAGAGTTCTAGGGTAAAATGTAATTTTAAAGTACTTAGTAAAATATTAAAGCTGGAATTGGATATGGCTGGACTGAGGAAGTATAATTATATATCGCTTTATAAGAAATCTTTACTTAAGGAATGTTTAATAAGGACCCCTGAAAGCCTTTCTCTCTGGGTATCTGGCATATAACCTTTCCTTTGCTTGAAACTTGCGGAATTCTTTCTGGTGGAAAGTTTGAAAGCATGAAAGACACCAAACTGACACTAGGAAGGTCTAGATTTGAGTTCTGAATTCAAATATTTGCAAGTGAAGTTTATTTTTTGAAAATTTCATAAGTGGATACAATGTATTTTGATAACACATAAGACACTCTCACTCTCAGTTTCCCTAGGCCCTCTAACATCTCCTTCCCAACTTAGTGCTCATTTTCTAAACTAGCACTTGGAGTCTGACTACTGTTGCCCCTCTGTGCATGGCTGTGGCACTTGCCACTTGGGATGGACAAGTCACCATTGTTCACGATCCTAAGAAAAAGTGACTCTCCCTTATCCAGCAGTCATTGACTACCAATGGCTCCTCAGCCCAGGGTGGGGACTCTGGAGCACTTCTTCATCCATTCCAGAATTTTTTAACTAGCATGATCTTGTGCAGGTCTTAAGCAAGCAAACAGAGCTACCATGAGTCCATGTGTGCAACAGACATGTCACATCTAGAATACGGCACTTCAAAGCTCTTCCCATCCCCTGATCTTACATTCTTTTCTGCTCTTCTGCAACAACCTTGGGCTGAAGAAGTTTGATAGAGATGGCTTCCCTATGGCTGAGTACTCAGAATCACTGCTCTTAGAACTCTGACTGGTTATTAATCTCTGAATTAACCACTGCCCACTGAAATAAGAAGCTTCTCTGATCAAGACTTATAGCATACATATTTGTATAAATTTGTATATAAGCATACATACTTGAAAATTTGCCAACCATATAGCAACACTCGAATAGTAGGTTCCTCCCTAGGGCTCATGACCTTCCCAGTCATGTGTTTGGACCAGACTCACAGTACTAAGTGTGAATTCCTTCCTGTAGAATAGACTTCAATCCAATCAGTAAGAGTTGGCTACTGTCCATGCCAGTCATGCCAGTGTTGCACCGGCAGGCAATCTTCTGTGCTTAAGACTCTGTAACTGTAAGGTGTCAGGTGGCAAGCATGCAAAACTTCTTCTGGTTCAAATTTTTATAACTCTATAAGCTGAGAAAAAATGCCAAATAATATTATGATAGGTTGAGTAAGACACAACAAAATATTTTATGATTACCTTTTAAAAATTAATATTTACAATTACAAATGATGGGCTTATGCTAATTTAGTCTATTTGCCTTTATCAAAAGATTGTTAGGCAACTCAAAGAACCTTCTCTAAGCAAGGAGTCTCCAAAATAGAGTCTGGCAAGGCATGTTAGACAGAAAGAACACCCATCTCTAGTGATGTTTTGATTGCTAGATTATTATGCAACTCAACATCCAACTCTGAAGATGGTGATAACCAAATCCTCACTGAAACCTGCCACAAGCACTAGTTAAGCCTGGTACAAGCTTTGATAACCCCCATCTCATCACCACCATAGGCCTTTGAGGATTTTGCTTCTTGCCTTACTCAATGATAGCTCTCTATCCTCTTAGTCTTTCATGTCCCTCTCATCTGCATCCAAGCCTCCTTTAGGTTCATTTAATTATTGGATCCTAAGTTATGTAACACAACCCTCACTATAAGAGATGCTGGGAAGGTATATTTGCTTTCCTTGGTAAATCAAACATCCAAACAAAAAAAGGAGACTCAGAGATATTGAGTAGAACATTTTCCCAGAAATATTATTTCTGAAAAACAAATCTAATATATCCCGTAGCAAAAGACAGTTCTTGAAGAGGCTCATCAGAATTATTCTGAAATAGAAGTGCTTCAGGTTGGGAAGGCATCTACATATATATTGTGTGGGTTGTCTTGATGATGCAACCAAAATCAAAATACAAAAGCCACATGCTTGCCATTTACCTTATTCACATAGTCTAGAGGTAATTATATACAATACTTAAAATAGTTGATGTACAAAACAAACCTTTTGTACACTGAGCCGTCAGAAAGCACAGTACAGATATCCCTACTTCAGCCATTGATGTGGACTGTCTGGGCTATTAACAGCATCATTATCAACTGAATTTATATGCTAAAGAAAAGCTACCATTTTCTTATATGTATCTACCAGTAAGTACTTAATAATAAAAAAGTCACAGTTCCCTTCCTCCAAGATGATCAAAATATATTGTATGAAAAAAATTAATAAAAAAACAAGAGAATGCTCCCACCNTATTGTATGAAAAAAATTAATAAAAAACAAGAGAATGCTCCCACCATATTGGCTGGTGGGCAAACCTGTGGTATATTTTCTTGATTAATGATTGAGATGCGGGTGCTTCTACTCCTATGCAAGTGGTCTTGGAAGGTATAAGAAAGCAGTCTAAGCAAGCCATGGAGAATATGGCAGTAAGCAGCACCCGTCCATGGCCCATCCTTCAGTTGCTACATCCAGGATTTTGCTTTGAGTTTCTTTTCTGATTTCCTTCCATGATGGACTGTGACCTGGGAGGTGTAAGCTGGATTAAACCCTTCCTCTACCTTGTAAACTAAACAAAAAGACACATCACGATGGCAGTGAAAAAAAACCAGACATGTGTTTAGGACAATGAAAGTATCACAGTTTTGTGTACAGAATCCCTATATCACCTGTAAAACAGCAGCAAATAAGAAGCATCTCCATTACTTGGTCTTCTACTAGGGGTGTAGTGTGAATGGTTGCTAGCTATAGGGTCCTTTCTTGGTAGATGAGAAACATCAGAATCAGTTAAGGAACCAGGAAGTGGGCCTTCTAGACATGAGAATGCATTTGGCTGAGTGTTTTAAAAATGCTTCCTCCAGTCACCTAACAATAGTTGTTGTCTTAGAAGATGCAAATTTTGTAATCCCAAATTGTTTTAGTTCTGTTATAAATCCACACCATTGCAGTCCTTCATTAAACCCATCACACATTTTCATCATGTCTCCACAGTGGCAACAACCACCTCCATTGTCACCAGTATCTTGATCGCCTCGATTTTAACTACTTCAGTTATTTCAGCACTGGCCAACAAATGAGCAACTGAAAACTTGCTGTGAACACTAAAACCAGGGCCAACGTCACGTCCCAGTAGGTCAAACTTAATGATCTGAGTTGGAATCCTGCAATACACATGGTGGAAGGAGAGAGCTGACTCCTGCAAGTTGTTCTCTGGCCTTCATATATGTGTTGTGGCACATGCACTCCCCGCACACAGAAGTGGTTTATAAAGAACCGCCACATGCGCTGCTGCCAGGAAGTCAGAGAATCTGCCTGGGCTGCTGGCAGAAGGATGGATGTTCCGTTTCATCAAATGCTCTGCTCCGTGGCCTCATGACACTCACTAAACTGGGTCTGTACAACACTGTGACTTCGATTACAGCTAGAGCAGAGTTCCACATCTCCACTCCCGCGCTTGGTGGAGGAAAGAAAAGCAGTCAACAGCGGCAGGTAAAGTTCCAGCCTCTGCCTTTCTCCTCTCATGACAGAGCATCTGCTGCAGAGAAGTGGGATCACTGAAGAGCAAGGACTGAAGGAAGCCTGGGGAAATTGCCCCAAACACTCTCACTGCACCACGTGATAAAAAACAAGTGATACATGCCAAACAGAACAAAGCAATTGTGAATAATTTATAAGACAATAAACCCTATATATAAGGAAAGAAAATATTCATAGGAAAATTGTAAAGAAAAATGTTTCTAAGTTAAAAATATGGAAAATAGTAAAAATATGGGAAATACATTTTATATGTAATATTGAGTAAAGATTTTTCAATTTTACATATTTTTAACATGTTTAAATAATAACTATAATTTTGTTACATATATTCAATACTATAATTCATGTAATTCTCACTCAAAAGAATATAATCAGAAGAACTCATAAACCAGGTAGAAAAAATAAAAAGCAATCCATAAATAGAATACATAAAATAACTGCAAATGACCTGAGTTAAATAGATAGTTCTAGAGTGAAGGAAATTTTTTTTATTAAAAATTTCCACCTCTTCCCATTTTCCTCCCCCTCCCCCATCCCCCCTCCCTTTCCTGCCCAAAGAGCAGTCAGGGTTCCCTGCCCTGCGGGAAGTCCAAGGTCCTCCCTCCTCCATTGAGGTCTAGGAAGGTGAGCATCCACACAGACTAGGCTCCCACATGGCCAGTGCATGCAGTAGAATTTCCAGGAAAAAATAAGCAGGTGTCTGTACTCATCTTCAGTCATTCCAAAATATACTCGGTCCCTTACCCATTTTACTGAAAAAGCGTTTTAAATGGGTTATCCAAAATGTATCGTTTACATTTCCAAATAATTTACTTCATATTATTACTTAGTAGCCTATCTTTAATTTTTATAGTCCTATTAGAACATTTATGAGATAATCATAGGGTAATAGGACATTATATTTCTAACTTTGCCTTTGGAAATTAGTCTTTAGTTATTTCATTATTTTTCATTTTGGAACTCAGAATAAATTATAAATGTAAATTAGAATTCATTTTGACTAAGAATGTTTTAAACAGTGTTCATTTGTGAAGTTTAATAAAAAATAAGTGGACATAAAACAACAACAAAACAAGTGATAAGGAGAGGCATGACTGGCAGGCTTGGGTGAGCACTCAGGCAGTAGGTGAAGGGCACTCTTGGTCATGATCTAACGTAGAAGATCTGGAATTTGAGGTTGGATTTTCCCTCTCAAATTATAACAATCACTTCTTCACTACTCCAAGTGTGGTACTAGCCTTGTTATGGTTACCCATGGCTGTGCACGTGCACATTTATGCACATACACACACAAGTTCATTTGCATGTGGTGTGTTTTTCTTAGCTTAGTTTCAGTCCCCAGCTTAGATCATCAGACAACAAACTCACAGGTTCTCAGGTAACATGATCATCGGTTGTTTTATTTGTAGATACTAAAATTGGCAGCATTCCTGCTATAATGGAGCATAATGGGAACATCATTTCAAAGCAACATCATAGTGGATCTACTCCCACATGTGGTCATGGATATGACCGTGACACTCGGCCTAGCCTTGAGTAATGAGAACTTCAGATCTGTTCAGCTCAGCATCAAAGGTTCTCAGAAGTGCAACTTCACAGTAGATACAATTCAAGCATGGCTTCTTTTCAAATGTGTAGCTGCCGATTTTCAGCAAGCCTTGTCAGTGAACGAAGTGACTATCTTATAACAGAGGAAACAGTGCATTGCTGCAAAACAATGCATATTTTTATTTTAATAATTAAGGGTGAAAGAACTTATAACTAGTTGGCACATTGAACTACAATGAGAGAAGAAAATAACTAGAAAATAAAATTGACTAAGGTTCAAGATGTTTTGTAACTTTTCTAAACACACAAAAATCCTCAAACCTCTACAAAGTTACTTCACAAAGAGGACTGAAAATGTTCTGAAGCCATGAGCTTGAGGTTTTAGTTTCAAACTCTTTTCTCGGTATCTCCGTTCATAATTCTGCTGCTAGGATGTGTCAAAGGGACGTAAGTAGCCAGAGGAGGGAAGTTCAATGACCTTCTGATTGCTACATCATCCAGTCAACTACGCACTAGGAATCAACTCCACTTGTCCGAAGAAGACGAACAATGGCCCTGTCTGGATCTGTAGCTTTCCCTGTGGAGTTCAAAGATCAAACTTTTAAGAACAAACTTTTAAGAACAGAAGAAGAAAGGCATTTAATAACCAAACTATAATCACCAACTCCACTGATATGGGAACTATGTCTTTATAGTTGTCTTTAACCATTGTACAGAAGATAAAAAAAATAGGTTTTATGTCTGGGTTAATAGCGGAACCAGATTCTCATTTTTTTTCTCCTCTGATGTTTGCTTCCTAGTGCATGGAATTCAATGTATCCACATCAGATATCATCCCGGACGCCATTTCTCCGGTTCCAGGATTGTAGATGACCTGTGAAGCAGGTCATGAAAGCAACACGCACACCTGGCTGACATTAACTAGAAGCCTTGTGAAGAAACATTGCTGCGCTCTGCCCTTTTAACTATCGATCCGACACATGTAGGTGTGGGACTGAGAGTCTGCCCTTCCATCAGGGTTTCAGAGGGCTGTTCCTGCTCTCGGTGCCGTACTTCAGAGACCACGCGATTTGGGCCCTGAGTTAGGCAAGGGAACGTTCTCGTCGTGTTCTATTACTTGATACTCTCTGGAACTGAGTACGGTTTTACAGATAGAGCAGCTAGTGACAACTTACTGAATTCTGTCAAATAGCACAAATAGGAATAGAATTATAGATTTCCAATCTGGTTAGCTTCATTCAGAGAAGTGCTTTGCTCACTGAAACCTAGAAACTGCAACACTCTCTTTAGCTGAGAGAAGGTACCTGGAAGATGCAGCACAGTAGAAAGGCCATGGAGTCAGGAAGACAGCATGACATCCCATTGCTGTAAGCCCTAATCCTGAGCAAATGACTAGCACTCTGCCCACAAACTGGAGTTGATGCCACCAGTCCCAGGTAATGTCACAAATTCTTACTGGGATCAAATTGTAAAATATGAGCAAATGTAACACATCAATATAAACCTGGATTTTAATATGAGGTCAAATTTCATTCAGTGCAGAATAAGCTCCATCTTGCTGAACACATCCTCAAACGTAAGTAATAAGAAAAATAGGACAATGGATTAAACTGTAAATCTATATACTCTAAAACACTGGGTGACCACAAAGTCTAAATTTTAGAAATTCAGTAACTCAGTTTCAATATATGTCTATTTCATCCATTATAACACATATTTAGATATTTTGGTGAAATACTGTGGCTTATTTTAATCCATTTATTGCTTTTGTATCTTTGTGTTTGTGCAGTTGATGGCTTTCCAGTGGTTTCTCTTCCATCATTTAATGCTTACTGTCACCTAATGTCATCTTATTGTCATTTTTACTTCCATTAAAGGACTTGGCTTCCTACTGCCATGTAGGAAGCAGAGAACTCCGTTGCGGAATCTTCTGCAGATTTTCTTACTTCTGGAATCCACAGGCATTGCTTCAGCACATACGATGGCTGACCTTGTGGGTAAGGAAGCTTATTGAGGTTGGCCCAACTAGTCCCTTTTGTAGTATCTTCTCCAACTGCTTGCCCTCATTACAGTGACAGCTACAGTTTGGATATTCTTAGGACAGACTTCTGATGCATGATACCAGCCATGGCTATTATCTGTTTGGGGTCAGCTGGAGCAACTCTCTGGAAAACATTGCAATGAAGCTCTTGGTATTTCTGAGATCTGTGTTCTGACAATTTCCTCTTGCCAAATCCACATATGGACAACAGGAAAAGTCCAAGTTCTAACGAGTATATCCTAATCAATGTAGGTTGTGAACTCTCTGAGACAAAACAGAGAGTGGGATGTGAATGCAGGATAAGAAAGCAGGTGACATTAGACCAGCATTATTCATCACAAAGATGATAGTGTGTGAGCAAATGAACACAATGAAGAAAAACAACTTTGTGGGCCCCTTCAAATATGTTCTTAGGATATCTTACATCATCTCTGCATTGACCTTCAAGAGTCCAGACAACATTTTTCCTACTTTGTAAAGAAATAAAATGAACTGATAAAGAATTTATATTAGTATTTCATAGCTGGCAGACGTTAGAATTGAGATTTATACTGGGGAACTTGGAAATTATGTGCTTTGCCATAATATTACAATGTTGGAAGGGAAGACATCTTTAATCTGTGACAAAAGTTATGGTCCATATCTTATGATGTAAACTGAGGTGGGAGGGAGAATATTTGAGTGTTTCTACCCAAGCAAATGTTGGAAGTCCTGAGTTTTCTCACCAAGGCAGCATGGACACTGGGTTCCTAAGGAGAGCATGTGGAGCAAATGAACCCTGGCTTCTCCCTCATTCTGCCTATATTTTCTGTCAAGTCTGCGGGCTCCGATTATATTCAGTTCAAGTCCTAAAGAGCCCGGATGAGAGATGAAGAGATTCTTGGATCTAAGGCTGCCACTCCTTCCCTGCAGTAGTTTCCTCAAAGGAATATTAGGTTACTAATCCATCACTTGCCAGAATCATCTAGTCTTTCTCAAATTCCTAAGCTCTATAACAATACGCATTCAACACATGATTTCCAAAGATCTTTTGAGATTTCATTCTCATTGACTCTGAACTGTCTTTTTAAATATGTGTGTTGTGCACATTAAACACTACTTCAACATTGGTTTCCCTAAACCTGGACATTTTCATGTGAGAATGACTACGTTTGATCTCATTTTCTCAATCACGAATGATCACTACTCTTATTTTTCTTAAATCCTAACTCAAAAGTGAAGTTCTAGGTCTTTGCCAAATGTAGTGATTGGCACTGTAGTCACCTATGTAGGTGACTTTACATGGTTGGAACTGATAACCACCTCTGTTTTACTGATGAGGAAACAGAAGCAGAGAGTTAAGCAGCCTGTGCGAGGCCGGTCAGAGAATAGGTGGGAGACTGGATTAGAAACCAGGAAGTTCCCTTATAGAGTTATCTTACCAAGGGCTGTCCATTCTGCAAAAGTTCAGACTGTCAGATTCCTACATTTCCTTTCAGTCTGAAAATTGAGGAAACACTTAAGTAACTTTAAATAAAGCATACTGAATGAGGTTACATTCACGCCTTCCCCAACAATGCTCTTCATACAAACACATCCCCCAGAGGACTGTGCTATTCAGTTTAGGTCATGGGTCATGGTGGATAACTGTCACTTGTAAAGAGATGTGTGGGAAAGTCATGCCAGCCTCCATGGGGCATCAAAGAGCAGGGAATAGTCAAAACTCTATTCACTCCCGGAGCTTACCTCCTCCCAGAAAAGGAATATGTCATGAGTCTTCTCTCATCAGTGGTCGGTATCCTCTCTTGAGAACGTGCAGAGTGGGTTCAGCACGGTCTTTAGTTCTTTGCTTCCAACACTGTGGCTTTCTCCAAACAGCAGGATACTCTAAACCAAGGCTTGCCCAGCTGCTTTTGTAATTAGGAGGCTGCAGCAGTAAGACATGAAATGCTACTCAGAGAGAAGACATGAAACACTGCTCAGAGAGAACACTGCTTCCTTTTCCTTTCTCCAGAGAGAACTGAGGTGTGCTTAGCTAGAGTTTTAGAGGCTCTGCGTGGATAATGTATGGTTCCACGTGCAAACAGTCCTTCCTAGCTCTAACCCCTATTTGGGATACTGTTAAAAGTCCAGGGAGAGTCATAGATTAGTAAAGGCTTTCACACTCTTCTCCCAAGTCAATATTCTTCATGCTGTAAAAGAAGAGCTTTCAGCAATAATTGCTTCAAAAATGAATGATGAATAGAGAGAGCTAAGTGTATTATATAGTGAAGAATTCTTTCTAACCCAGGAGAAGTTGTTCCAATTAACAAAGCCCTCATAACCTGATGTGCGTTCACCAGTGGTAGTGTGATGTTGGGACATGTCAAAGAACAGCTTTCTAGGAGTACAGATGACCATGCCAGCACACAGCTGTGTTACCCTTTTGGCTCCCAAGTGTTAAGACTGTAGTAAAATTACACAGTGTGCTTGCCTCTTTCCCTATAACACAAAATCCAAAGTAGCTGACTCTCACAGATCTGTAACTGAGCAGTGATGAAAACAAGACTCTTGTCTCTACTTCCAGATCCTGTTTGAAGTCATATTGCCCATGAGTGAGATTTTTTTTTATTACATATTCTCTTGACGAGGAAAAGAATTATGCCAGGAGCAATTCACAATGGATCAGTGTTAGTTAGATTGATCTTGCCAAGAGACTTCCCTGGCACCCAATTCTCATTTCTTTGGCAATGTTTATCAGCATATCCATTAATTATGTAGTATTAAGAATATAAAACCAGATGCATACAATGCCAAAGCCACATGAGAAAATAGCAAGAAGACATCTGTCTATATGCCAGAAAGAAAAGCCTCTCCAGAACATATTCTTTTTTTAAAGATTTATTTATTATGTATACAACATTATGCCTCCATGTATGCCCACACACCAGAGGAGAGTGCCAGATCTCATTACAGATAGTTGTGAGCCACCATGTGGTTGCTGGGAATTGAACTCAGGACCTCTAGAAGAGCCACCTGTGCTCTTAACCACTGAGCCATTTCTTCAGCCCCATTATGTATACACCATTCCTTCCATGTATTCTTGCATGCCAGAAGAGGGCACCAGATCTCATTCTAGATGGCTGTGAG
>LOEQ01010956.1:8578-33487 GCA_001685075.1 Bramus lutescens
TGATGGGGCAGACACCCTTCTTTGTCCACAGTTTGCACCTACGCTGTGGATGAGTGAATTCAGGGCAGACCCACGAACACAAAGCCCTCAAACAATGCTGCTGACAACCCCCCTCCACAGATCAATAGCAGTTTATAATTAACCTGACATTTTTATTCACCAGTCTTAAACGTCAAAGCCGCAAAGCATAAGGTGGCTTTAATACTGTTACCTACAGGAAATGAGATCCGAGTCTAGTACCAATTCTAAAATGAAATCACTTTATTCCGACATCTGGGAAGAGAAATTTTGCTGGAAATCTTACTTCCCAAAATTCCAGAGCCCTCTCCTTCACTAGGAGGTGGGGATGGATGGGAGAGCCCCAGAAGGTTTGCTGTACTCAGTCAATCGCACAGTAGCCTAGGCTGACTTCAAACTTGCTTTGCAGTCCAGGGTGACCTTGAACTTCAGAACTTTTTGCTTCTGTCTTCCCAGTAGAGACTATATACAGATGGTAGGATTGCGAGAGGAACTGCACCATCATGCCGGGTTTATGCAGAACTGGGATGACACCCAGGAAGGTTAGGCAAGGGCTTCACCCATTCAGCAACATCCCAAGTTCAACTCCCAGACTTTTACTTGGGGGAACTTTTTTCTACAAGTTCCGGATTACATTCTCTCTCTCCTTCCCCATGCTTTTCTGTCCCATGATTTCTTCTCCACTCCCCACCACTTCTTTGATGGGTTGTTTTATATTTTTTTTAACAATTTCACTGGATTCGCACCCATTTGGAATCTCACTGTGTTCCTCCAAAGAGGCAAGTCCTGAGCAGATGCCCACGTGGTTCATTTCTGGATTCCCGAGCCCCGCCTGCTCTGCTTGCTCTACAAGTAGCCCTGCCAGGGAGAAAACTCTTTACAGGAGTTTCCTCCTAGCATGCAGCAGAGCTCGGCTTTGGGTGCAGGGATCTCCCAGGCAGAGCCCCGGTGCAGGTCCCAAGCTTGGCTCCAACTCACAGTGCCCTGTCACCAGGTGCCGCCTTGTGGGGAGCAGCTGCACCAGCTGGCGTCCAGGTGGAGTCAATGAAGCGCAGCCTGAAGAGGATGCTGCGCCCAGAGGAAAGGAAGGAGATCCAGGGCGTTGCCTATTTCGGCGTGAAGGAGGACAGGGACTGCTTTAAGGACTCCTTCAAGGTACTGGGAAATCAGTCGGCGGTCTGGAGCGTGCTAGGGCAGTGTGGGAGGTGGGAGGCTGGGCCTTTCCTTGCGTGGAGTCTTTTGATTCATTTGCTATACAAGTTCAGGAAGCAGTTGAGTGTGGACAGAGCAGGAGACCAGTGTATCAGGGTACTGAGCTCCACGGTAAGTGATGCTTAAGATTGTGGACCCTGGGGTCACACTAGTAAATTGCCAGTCACCACGCTGCCAGATGGTCCTTTGTTTTGCTTACTAGTTTGTTTAACCCCATCTTGCCAGGAGATGGATTGATGCCAGAGATGTTTCTCTGAAGTACTTTTGATATGTAACATAATTAGAATCCTGGGACGACATGAAGCCAGGACAAATGTGGAGGGTGTCTCGTTCCACTTGGATGTTTAAGCGGAGTTTTCCTTTGAACTGAAGTGGATGCTACAGCTGAGGATCTGGTAGTCAGACAGAGATCCAACAAGTGTCTTGGGGTGGAGAAGCAGTTTTGTCTGAAAGTGAAACAGAGAATTCAGCGCTTGCAAATGGTGCCTGACGAGGACAAACAGAAGCAAGACCAGCAGTGGGTGTGTCTGGGTTCTCCTCAGGGGGGAGACCTAGTGAGGATAGCTGTGATGGGGGCTTCAAAGAGTTCTCAGTTCGCTGGATGCTCTGACTTACAAGAAAGCCACACACACGACCAAGCTGATGCTGAAGCCGTCACTCTGCGCTGAAGGGTAGAGGCTGGCTGTCCGCTGTCCAGAAAACCCATTAGATTTCCATAGCTTGATAGCAAGAAAGGGAGGGGTTCTTTTGAAATGTCAACATATTAACTGTGGGTTTTTCACACCCATTGCGAATTCCTCTCCAACGTGGAACCATGTTAATAGTTCCTTATGCATTATTCAGGGGAAAACGAAATGCTTGTGCAAACACAAACTTTCACAGAGCTTTCTTTAGCTTACAAAGGTATGAGCTCACAGAGACTGGATTTTAATTCACACATTAAGTAAATTTTAGAATACTTTTCAATTCTGTCCTTAGAAAGTTGCCTTTGTTTTTTAATAACTGCTTCACAACATTCCATTGTGGAGGGATCGCATAATGTTTTATTTAACTACTTATATACTGATATATACTTCAGTCATTTTGTTTGTTTTGCTGTTTTATTTAGCTTTGATTTTTTTAAATCTATGACTGTAGATTTAGTTTTGCAATCCGTATGTTTGTTCATTGTCAGTTTTACCCTAACAAAGGCAAGAGTGTCAAAACAGATTTAGTTTTGGTAGACATTGCCCGACTGGGGTCTAGGATGCCATAACCGCCAATGTCAGAGGTGTCCTGCCTCACAGAAACTTACATGCAAGGCCTCCAGATTGAACACTGTTCCCCATACCACGTAAACTTAGCATGTCAGCCAAGGCTGTTTGCTTTAGTAGGAGGAACCACACCATGGGTGAATTTCAGTACTAAGTTGCTATCATTGCAATACATGTGGGGCAGAAAGGAATTTTAAGATTTCAAAACATCCTTTTTATGTAAGTTCAGTTTTCTGGAGACCTGTAGAGGAATTTATGCCATCCAGTCCCAATATTTTCTTTATGTTTTTATTTTAGTATCTTTAGGTTCATTGACTAGCTCAATGGATTAACTCAAGTGAATGCTTTTTTCCCCTTTATTTTACAGTCCAACTGTGGTTCCCCCTCCCACTCCTCCTCCAGCCCAACCCCAATCCTCTCCTCCCAATGGGTAAGGGCTCCATGGGGAGACAATAAAGTCTGGAACACTAAGTTGGGTCAGGACCAAGCCCCTCCCCAGCCCTCCAGCATTAAGGCTGAGCATGGTGTCCCACCATAGGGAATGGGCTCCAAAAAGCTACCAGGGGCTTTAAAAAATATTTTGGCATTTAACCATGTTTTAGCTATATATAGTTTCTCACTTTAGTTGTCTTCCCCTTTTGGTTTATTTTGATTCGATATATTTCATTCAAGAAGACTAAAACAGATGGACCTGAAGTCTCTAATTTGAAGGGCTTGACTTAGAACTAATTTCTGCAAAAATAATCTAGTGCCTAGTGTCTTGAATATAATCATAGAAATTGGAATTCAAGAGCCTAAGAGCTTAGGGACTACTCAAAACAGGAAACTATACTAGATTAATTATTATATGTAATCTACCAGAGGCTTAAATATATAAGCTAGGAAGAAATAGTGAAACCACATTGCAGTTCTGGGATAACCTGAGATTAAAACTATTTCTTAGTGTGCTTTCCAGATTTGAAAATATACATAAAATTTTTTCAAAGATTTGAGTTCCTATGACATGTTTGTAGACTGTTTTATCACTGTGAACTCATTAGTATCTTTCCAACCTCTGAAGCTAGTCCTTTCTCTAAAGAGTGTGGAGAGTTATGTCGATTACTAACCACACAACAGACTTGGAAATTGCTCTTTTCAGCACTGGTGACGGACAATATCCCATATTAGCATTCAAAGAAATCACATTCAAGCACTAAAATGCTTTCAAATTGATTTAGGTGAGCAACGTCTTTCAGAAGGCAAGGTGTTAAGAGGAGGAGGCTCCATTTTTTCAAGAACCTCAGTTTAATTATTGATTATGTGTAAATCTGAGAATGGCTGGATGTCTTTGGACTATCCTATAGTCACTAAGAGCACATGGAATTGGTTTTTAGTTGGAAAATGGCACATTTTTTGTTCAAGATACTGCCAACATAAAGTGTTTTTGTTGTTTGTTTGTTTCTTTAGGTTCTATTATGTGACTAGATGAAATGTAGATATTTTAGGTTTTTCAGTTCTTACATTTAGTGAATTAATCTTAACATGCCAAATCCATCACTCTATTTGATAATTTTTCTTTGCAATAGTGAAGTGTTGCAGTTTTATTTAAAATTACAAATTATGTTTTAAACAGCTATCTTATGAGGCAAAGGTGACCAGTCATAGCCACAGGGAGAATTCAAAGCAACTTTCTTGATCTTTTGTTTGGGGACTATTTCTGTGGTTTGAGAAACATTTATCATGCTATCTTGGTTCTTTGCAAAGCTGCTGTCTTGTGGTTCATTTGGGTCTTTGTAATGAAGCAGCTATTGAGAGAGAGCTTGAGAAACAACTTAGGCATTTTTTCCTTCTCTCATATATTACATCACAGCCTCAGTTTCCCTCCTTGCACTCTGCCCAGTCCTTCCCCCACCTCCCCTCTTCCTCCTTTTCCCTTCAGAAAAGAGCAGTCCTCCCAGGACATCAACTGAACATGGCATAGCAAGTTATCATATGACTGGGCACAAACCCTCATATCAAGGCTGGACGAGGCCACCCAGTAGGAGGGAAAGGGTCCCAAGAGCAGCAAAAGAAGGCAAATGTTTTTACTTGGCAGTGTGATTGTAAATCATTTGAATCTTGGTGTTACCCCAGAACTGCAATGGACTTCGGTGAATTCTTCCTATTTTTCGCATTCAAACCTCTAGGAAACTAAAACTCACCAAGTAACCCAATGTGCACAAAAGTCTGTATAGAGCTGAGGTGTAGCCCCTAGAGTACTTGCCTCACATGGATGTAGATGTGGGTTTGAATCTGAGCCCAGAATAAACTTAAGTGGTTGTAGAAGCCTGCAATGCTAGCACTCAAGAAGTAGGAACAGGACAATCAGAAGTCCAAGGTCAGCCTAAGTTACATAGCAAGTTTGAGGCCAAACCTGTCTCACATGCCTGTCTTAAAAAGCAAGCAAAAGTCTTTATGTCCCTCTATGTTCCCTGTGAAAGCTCCTTTCTTTCTCCATTCCTCTCTGAAAAAGAAAATTACACATATGACTTTATTATGGAAAACAAAGCATACGAATGTGTAGCAAACACTGAGCACGGTGAACGAAATAAAAGAGGAGGAAAGAATAAGAGTGTTTCTCAAACCTTTCTCTTAGAAGCCATTTGAGTTCGAACACTGTCTGGGCGAGAGCCTGCTTGTGTGAGCTACAGCTACTGTGTATTAGACAGTGGACACAGCCTAAAAACATGCCCGGGGTGGTGGCTTACATTTACAGTAGAAATGTAGGTAGAAGGACCTCAGGAGTTTTCTGTCTTCCTCAGTGACGGAGCAGGTTCAAGGCCAGCCTCAACAAAGAAAGGAGGGCATCACCACTCACTTGCAAATACATCAGTAATTCTAGATGCAACTTTGAATGGAAATCTTATTCAAACAATGGGGGGGGAGTTAAATATTTCTGTAATTATTGATTTTTAAAGTTCTCCATTTCCTGTGTAAGGCATATGTTTAAAAATTTCAAGAAGCCAAATAAGACAACTGCTAGTTGTTGTTATGGATATTAAGTGGAAATTCTTGAATTTTGGCAGGAATTCCTTGTGCTCACGAGTAGGGCTGCTGTTTTAGATACCTGAACAAGTCCTTAGGGGACATTGCCTCAGGATGATCTTAGCTTCAGACTGTAAGGAGGGGTTTGGTGGAGACTGATGGCAGGCAGGAGGAGCCAACAAAGATGAAATACTTTAGATTCCTAGACTTAACAACCCTCACATTCATAGACTCCCCTTCTTGTTACTTTTGGCAGGGTCTATTAGGTACAAAATAAGGACTTTCAAATACCATTTCCACACACACTTTCACTATGCTACAATCATTTTCAGCCCCGCCCGTCCTTGATTCCTCTTGTTGAAAGTGAAATACATTTCGCCCAGCAAAGCAAAGCCCTCTGCAGTTTGTAATGTATTATTTCTTAGCCCATTTTGTAAATTTCCTTCAAAACTTTTCTTGAGGCCTTTGTTTCTAGAACATATGTAAGATTATGGTTGGAAAAATAGAACATTTATTTAATGTATTTGTCAATGCATAGGCATTTACCTACTTTATGTCTATATGTACTGTGTTCTTTAAGAAAGCTATTTGCTATAAGCATGGCAGTTTGAATACTAGTAAAGTCACAAGAATATTACAAGACTAATTTTATATTTTAAAGTTTTGTACATGCCTGTTTTAGGTAATGGACTTTTTATGCTCCTCTAGGTGGACATGGGAGGAGATACGTATAGACTAGAAGACTTCATGAAGAACCGAAGAAAACTAAGCAAATTTGAAGATGAAAATATGTCCCCCTTACATCACGCAGCAGCAGAAGGGCAAATTGAGCTCATGAAGATGATCATCCATGGGTCTTCTTGTGAAGGTAACCAAGTGCTGCAGTGTGGGTTTGTAAAGCTGTCAACCCCTTAGATGGGAGGATGACCCAGGAAATTCACACCTAGGAGGTCGACTGTGCTTATGAGTAGACTGAAGGAAGGTGAAGAGCATATGCGGGGAAGCTGAAGTGGACTCTGTGAGTTCGACTTTAGGAGATTAGGTGAACAGCTTGACCAGCCGGACCAGGCAGGAACAAAGTCAGTGTGACTGTGTGAGATTTAATTACTCTGAAGTTGCATATCCTGGGCGTGTCCTCTTGGAAATGTCATGCGCAATCAGAACTGCAGAGGATGGAGTCATCACTCTAGGACCTTGCCTCGAAAAGGCTGATGAGATTGAGGACAGGCATGGGCATAGTCTAGGATCAGAGGTAACTAGGGGGACTCACAAAGAGACCAATGGCAGAGAAAGAGTGGAGTGGATAAGAGGGTGCTGGGACACAGGCAGGAGAGAAAGTCACCTGGATGATAAGTTTGGGAGATCAGTTGCGACAAAGACATCAAGCAGAAAGGAGGTCACAGGAAAGTCCTGCTTTAGAAAGCCCCCGTGGTTACAGGAAAATGAACTGTGAAAAGGGGTCAAGCTAAAATCTCTTTCAAGTTGTGCATTGGCGAATGAAGCTGTTTAACTGCTTGATGCTGAACAAATATTTTGTCTTGCTTAAGCAAAATGGGAGTCTAAGGTATATTTGGAGAGGAGTGGGTTGAGAATTCAAAACTCAAATAAATGAAGGGAGTAGAGAAAGGAAATTGTAGAAGAGAGAGAAACAGGAAACCTGGCTGCCTCGTGGTTCCTACTACTGTTGATTGTTACCGAGTTCGATTCATGAGTGAGCACCCTTCGTTTCTTCAGACTTACTCTTATACCACCATGTCTACCTTATCCCAGCCACAGGGCAATGCAGGATGAGGAACAGTCTATTCTCACACAGCATTCACAAGGTGAATCGCACCACGTGTCTTCTGTACAAAGACGCGGAAAGCGCATCCACCACTGGGGGCTCAAAATCTAGCTTGGGAGTTTAGTAATGACCTGCCACATTTCTCATGAATATTTTTGAAATCCTTGCCATAGGCCACACAGTCTAAGATGTTTACAGACATGACCCAATATTATTCCCCCCACAGCTTTGTAAGGAATGTGTGTTTCTATACTTACAGATACATATTTGGATATATGTTTATATGCTTTACCAAGCTTGGCTGACATAGTTGAGTGATCCATATAATTCCTTAGTATCAGTGTTCTACTTTCAGTCTCTCTATGTTTCAGAATCTTCATCTTTTTGTCTATTTGTCCTAGGGACATCTTTGGGACAAATGTAAGCTTTACTGAAATCACAGTCACATGGGACCTAGTTAGGATATGCTCTGATGTAATCTCAGAATTTTGTTACAGTTATGAATTTAATATACAGATAAGAATTTAGCAAGAAGAGAATCTATTTTTAAAAATATTACATAAAAATTTAACCCAATTTGCAATATCTGTACAAACTTTCATATATTCTCCAGTAATGTCCATTGGATAATTTTGAGAATTAAAACTATATCCTAGTTCTACATTTCAAGACAATGTAGCTGGTTTTATAAACACTCAACAGTGAGTATTGAAGTGGGTAGTCACCCTGGAGGTGTTAAAAACATCCCAAACACAATTTGATTCTTATTTTGTTATTTCTTTAGTATTGAATATAATGGATAGTTGTGGAAATACCCCACTACATTGGGCTGCAGAAAAAAAACAAGTCGAAAGTGTGAAGTTTCTTCTTAGCCAAGGAGCAAATCCAAACCTCCGAAACAGCACCATGATGGCACCCCTTCACATAGCCGTACAGTCCACATACAACGAAATGATCAAGGTGAGGCTACTGGCCAACTGGGAGGGGCCTGATCTGACTCGTTTCCTGTTTCAGAATAACCAGCTTCGAGTGTCATGCAGTGGCAAATGAAACATAACAATTATGATGCTATTTCTCAGCAAATGATGGTGAGGAGGAGGAGACAGAGAATCCTAGTGGAGATGCTGTGGTGATGATGCTGATGGCTATGGGGAGGAGAATGGTGATGGAGCCACTGAGGAGTGAGATTGAGAGAATGGTGCTCACAGCAATCACAGTTCAGCTTTGCTTGAGTTTAAATTTATCAGACATTTAAAAAAAGAGCTTTAACTTCTCATTAAAAAGTATAAATTAAGACTATTAGTATCTCAATTCCATAGCTGAGTAAGGGGCACAGAGAGAATTAAATAACTTGCCTGCAATTGCATAGCTCCAGCTTTAGGCTTGGCCATTTAGGTCTCTTTTATTCCCTGACTAAAATGCAAAGGATGACTGGAACCTGAGCGAAGGCAGGATTCATAGCTAGGATATGCCAGTTTTGTTAGATGAACAGCCTATAAAAGACAGGTCAGTAACACGTACAGAGATCATAGGCAGAAATTTTTGATTATCAAGACTTTAATTTCATGAATTAGAGGAATCCCTGATAACTACTTGGGTAGGATTCAGCCCATCACTTTTAGATTATACTTCATAGATTCACAGGTGCATTGAAAAGCAAATCTGCTTTCTCAAAGAGGAATGTCATAAATAGATTGATTATGTCCTAGAACAGTTGGTATCGGGTTGGAGCCCCTTTGTGGGGTCACATATCAGATATCCTGCATATCGATATTTACATTATGATTCACAACAGCACCAAAATCACAATTATGGAGTAGCAACCAAATAATTTTATAGTTGGGGCACAGCAACACGAGGAACTGTATTAAAGGGAAAAGTTGAGAACCAACTGTTCTAGAAAGTGGTTTTGAAGTCAGGCTGTTTGGAACTAACAATAGATGTTCCAGAAACAACACTGGAAGTAGTGTTTATAATGAACATGCTAACTCACACCCAAGCCAATTGTTAACAAACCACAAAAGAGAGTCCAAGGCTTCTCCCTCACAGAGTTTTCTTTTAGCTCTTGGCAAGGTCTGAAGTCTAGTGCGTGGAGAGAGAAGGGAGTCCCTTTCATCATGCCCACTGTGATTTGGTTTTAAAGTCCTACCTTAATTTTTTATGACATGACAGAGTCCATTAAATGTTGATGTGCCCCTTTCCCAGCTGGCTAGTTATTTCTGAAGGAGCGACAATGTCTTATTTGTCTGAACAAAATTGTAATTCTTGACACTGTCCTGACAAATGGTGACTATTTGAGTGAAATAGAAAAATGAATGAGCAGAGGAGGTGGCTGAAGCGTTGGTTATTGTGAAGACTGGGCAGGACCCCCAGAGAAGGGGCTGGAAAATGTCCATGGAAACAGGCTCTTTGTCTTCTTCCTAATGCCTGCATCATCCAAAAGCTAGATGCTGCTCCCAACATTAGTAGCTGCAGGGCCTGCTCAGTGGTGCCATCTATTTCCTCACAGAGCTCTGGTGCTTTTCCTGAAGACTTCTTTCCATAAATAAATGGTCATTAGCTTAATTTGTCTTGTCTTTCAAAGTGTGCTTTGGGAGTTCGAAGGAAGGTAGTTGTTGAGAAACTACTGTTAATGAGGAAACTCCTCAGACCAGTCGTGGAAATAAAAGTTCAGAAATAAAGCCCACAGCTAATTTGTGAAATCAGTATATAGATAAAAACAAAACAAAACAACAGCAACAAAAACTAGTTGTTCTGAACAACACAAAATCAAGAGAGCCAGAGAGTTGGGGAGTTTCTGCCTTAGACGGCTTTTGTTCTCCCAATCATAACCACGCGTTAGAGTGTTCTTATCTGCCTACATCATGACAATAGGGGGAAAAGGAGATTTGCTCATAGACAGTAATGCTGTCCCCAGCCTACGTCTCCAGCCTTGCCTGTGGTCTAGCCTGTACCTATGCAACCTTTCCCAGCCCAAAAGGCTTTTTCACTGTTTGATCTACCAGCTTTCCCCTAGAATATCCACCATTATCTATAAAGTTAAGAAGTTTTAAAAAACCAAAACCGTCATCTATGAATCACCTCAAATTCTTCCATAGGCAGTATTCTCTAGGGACCATTCGCCAAGAGGCTTGGACATGGCCTTATTTCTTGATAGTCTTTGTCCTTGGGGTTTAATTTATCTCAGTAGTTTTAGATTTTCCTTAGATTTTCTGACATCTTATTAAAGGATACGGGAGAATCCTGTAGAGCTTCTACACATGTCTGGTCATGACTGAATGGGAGTAGGTACATAGTTAGGTTGCTCTCGTTGTGACCACTTCCTCCTAGAATTCAACCCAACCTTTGAAAGAGTATGCTTATGACAGTACAGTAATTACATCCTGCAGATCTGTGGTCTGCAAATGTGAGGGCAAGGATGGGGCGGATGCTGCTAGCAGACCTTGGTGGGTTCCTTTGCATGTGAAACTGGATTTGAGAACGGCCCCTGAAGGTGCCTGAAATCCACGGAGAGATCCTTTGCTTCCAATTTCTCTTCACCTATAAAGAGCTCCCTGTTTGTTCTTGTGCACCAAACCGCAGCTCAAGTTTTCTCCTATGGACTCATTGGTTAGCTAATTCATCTGCTGAGAGTCACTTTGGAGCACACTCTGTTGGAAAGGAGTTCTGCTAGGAAACTATTGGTTTTGAAGAAGTAGAGATTTTAGGGAACGGTTGGTTTGATAAGCTTTAACACTTAAACAAACAACAATAACCCAATTTAACTGGTAGGCCAGCAGCACGGGTTTGCGCTCCGTGGTACAGGGGTTAATAAAGAAGGATAGGAAATTCAAGCCTTTGCCAAAGTTACACTGCAAAGTAAAGGCAATCTTGGGCAATCCCTCTCTCAACCTTGAAAATAAATCCATAGTTAAGGCTGGGGAAATGACTCAGTAGTTGAACATTGTCCAACAAACATGAACAACGAGGCTTAGTTACTGATATTGGAAATAAAGATTATAAGATCATGTTGAATTTTATCATAGTATTCTATATATTATGTATTTTGTGGAAGAGGAATTGGAAAAAATGAGTCAGACATGGTATTTGGCAGTCAGGTCTATGGAGGGATGTGACCCTATTTGAAAGCTAGCTGTCTAGCTCTTTAACAATGATATCTTCCCTCTGTCCAGGTCCTGACGGAGCACAGCACCACTAACATCAACTTAGAAGGAGAGAATGGAAACACAGCTTTGATGTCCACATGTGCCAAAGACAACAGTGAAGCTTTGCAGATTCTGGTTTGTAAATCTATCATACCCTGCGGCTTTCATTCTGTGAATCGGTCATAAACTGTTATTTAAGAAGCATTTCCTGGTATGTGCTTAACAGAATAGAAAACATGGAAAATAGGTCTAAAGAACTTAGATCTCAGTGCTTTTTATGTGGATACAGCTCTAGGATCCAATGCAAACCCTAGATTGAACATAGAAGACTAAAAATGGAGCATGAAAGAAAAAAACAAAAAACAATCAAGGTATAAAGAAAATCTAGGCAGGGAGTAAGATGAATCTGGTAGAAGGGCTAAAATATAAAGCCAAAATCCAGCAACCTGTATGACACTAGAAGCGTGTGACCCTGGGGTTGAAGAGATGACTCAGTGGTAAGAGCCCTGGCCCTCCTTCCAGGGAACTCAGATTTGGCCGCCACACCCACACAGTGGATTACAATCTTCTGTAACCACAGGAGATCTAACACCCCTTCCGGTCGGTGTGTATTAGGCCCACACATTGTTTACAGACATTCATACAGACAGAAACACCCACATACATAGCTTTTGAAAAAAATTAAATCATTTGATTTTGAGCTTTTAAGTGTTCAAAGAGAAAAAAAAGAATCTAGCCAGTTATAGAGTTATTTGACTTCTAAGGTGAAAGTGGAAGAAGAGCACTGCATTTCCATTCCATGGCACTGTTGCTATGGTTTCTCCGAAGCCTGAATCCAGAAAGTCTCACCAAGACACTGGAGATGCCTGGCTCGGGGATGGTTTCTGTCCTGGGCAGCGCCCCTGATGAAGGCATTACAGGAATTTCACCAAATTAGCTTTTTCAACTGTTTCTGAGTTACTTACCTGCTATTCAGAACTAAAAGGATATGCAAATATATCCTGAGAGTTACATATGAAAATATGTGTTCCTGTTTTGCTTTTATTTGAATATTGGGTACTAACAACCTAGAACAATGAAACTCTGTAGGAAGTGAAGGAATATAGAGTATTCCAGTCTTTGACTTCTTAACATAGTGGGTCATCATGCTTCAGACTTTCCCATAAGTGATGACATCTAAACCGTCCTTACTCATCACTCTAGGCACTTCTGCTGGCCACAAGCAGCTATCTTACAATGGAAAATATCTAGATGACTCGAATAACCTGCGTTTTAAAAATTAAATATTTCACATGAAATGGAAAAAATATATACGTTGAGCTTGTTAGGAGAGTAAGACTGATATTTTTGTTCTGTGTGTATCTTCATCTTTATAAGATGTAAGGTATGTCTCTTAGTTTTACCTGGTTCTGTATTGCATTCTTCCCCAGACTGCATGTTTACAGAGCTTTCTGCGTGCTCTCCCACAGGCTCTAGCTGAAATGGCCCGCTAGCTGGAATGGCCTGCTAGGAGCACAGAATTTCTTGCCTATCTCTGTCATTTCATTAGTGTCACTGTTTTTTTTTTCTCCTTTACCTCCAGTTAGAAAAAGGAGCTAAACTGTGTAAATCAAATAAATGGGGAGACTACCCTATTCACCAGGCTGCATTTTCAGGTGCCAAAAAATGCATGGAATTAATACTAGAGTATGGTGAGTTGATGTTTTTTATATTCTCCATAGTAAAGAAATCTTCCTACCCATCATCTGAAAAAGGATAGACTTTATACATGGGCCTTTGTGTAGTTCTAAATGTCCTATCTTCAGAATCCTATTTCTTTCCACTATTCATCTTAAGTGGTGTTTTCTTCTAAAGGTGAAAAGTACGGCTACAGCAGGGAGACTCACATCAACTTCGTGAATCACAAGAAAGTCAGCCCCCTCCACCTCGCGGTTCAAAGTGGCGATCTGGACATGATTCAGATGTGCCTGGACAACGGTGCCCATGTCGACATGATAGAGGCAAGTGTTCAGTCTGTGTGGCGCCTTGACTTGAGAGTTCCTATCTATTACTTCCCAAGTGTTTTGTGGCTCTTTTATACTCGGGTAAGATTGAAAATACATATAGCACAAAAAATTTTGTTCCTCTGTCCATTCTGAGGAAAATATTCCCTAATTTTATAAATTTTAATATTCCAAAGCAAGTGACAAAGAAGATGTAGTAATAGGTCCTTAACTGCATGAGCTGTAGTAAGGCCTAGACTCAATAATAATAGCAGCAATATTTCCAGCCAAGAGCCCTGACGCCCATTCAGGAATGGCCTGGGTTCTAGTCTAATGACTTGCATCTTTTAACAAGGATCACCTAATTCATTTCTAAGGATATGTATGTAAGAGATTTGACTGAGTCTGCATCCTGACCTGATGATAAGCATAGACTACAGGGACTTTTCCCTAGAGTGTTCTGAGTCAATTACCACAATGGCCTTTTCTTCCTAAAGGAAGCAGAACTTGGTTATTAATCACATGAAGCTTCTTCCCATCGCTTCCAAATTCTTTGAAATAGAAATGGCCCTATTCATATGAAGTCATTTCATTCAGCTGCCGCAGTAGTTGCAGAAATGAAAGGGACTCATATTCCTTGAGCAGAGAATGGTATTTAAGTAATGGTGATGGAAGTGTGTGCCAAGAACACTCGGGTTGCTAAGAAGTACTCTTTGCTAGAAAAGCTGCCATACTCATGGTTTTCAGTAAAGCAAATGATGCAGTTCATCACCTTCTGACATCCTAGATCTGAGAAGAATAAACTTACAGCTGAATTTACCTATTTTAGGTCCTTACCTTGGGATTTAAGCTAATGCTGACATCAATCTTCTTTATAGAATGGCAAATGCATGGCCCTCCATTTTGCTGCCACTCAAGGAGCCACTGACATCGTTAAACTCATGATCTCATCTTATACTGGAAGCCGTGATATTGTGAATGCAGTTGATGGCAATCATGAGACCTTGCTTCACAGGCAAGTAGCCTTTCACATGTTAAGTATATACTACTAAAAAAATTAGCCAGTATGGTAGTTAATGCTCTAAAGTTGAATCATTCATCTCAAATGACAAGAAAGCAAAGGAATTTTTCAACAAACCTATAAGCAATACTTTTGCAATGGTTATAGAAAAAGATAACTATTATCATAAAACCATACCCATAAACAAAGCCCATACATGGAAGATGAAGAATCACACACATCAGAAAGTCAGAAGACCCCAATAATGAATAAATTAATAGAGGCAAAAATGAATGAATTTTAGCATTTCTAAAAATGAACAAATCAATGGACAATTACCATATTGTCAGGTGGAAAAATATACCTAATGGCAAAAACTTGAGTAATATATTAAATTCACCAGTCAAATGATATCAACAGGAAGAGTCATCAAACAAGATTCAACAACACAAGCAATTCACTTCATTAGTAAAGTTACATAGAAACAAAAGTGGGAAGGTTTGAAAAAGACACATGATGTAATTAAGATCCAATCAAGCTGCAGTAGTTATATGCCTTTCAAATAAGTCAGGCTTGAAGTCAAACACGAAAGAGACAAAGGTCAGAGGAGAATCTATCACAATGATGTGTTGCAGCTAGAATCTCCAACGTCCTGCAGGAATCAAAGTAAGATGGTAAATAGAGCTTTACAGAAGTGCAGGGACATACTCTGGGCCAGTCGTTGATCCTCTAGGAAGGGCTAAGGGAGCCCACATGTGAGATTATCTAAGCTGCTTCTAAACTCAGTTCTTCAGGTGTGTTCTGCTGTGGTCTCAGTGATGAGCAGGGAGCAGATCTATACAGCCTCCTCTTTGTTCCCCCTCTGATCTCTTCTTCCTTCGCCCACAAGTAGACATAAATGTGAAACATCTGTAGGAAATTCTCTAACCAAGGTTCCAAATAAAGAGAACTGTTTCGGTGGTGGAGGTTTCCTGGGTGCTGGGCAGTGAAGCAGGAAGTGTAGATTGGGATTCGATCCCATTGGGAAGACAAGGATTAAATATTCCTTCTGTAATTGATAGCATTGTTTCTCTGCACCTATATCTCTCCCTCTTCTTCTCCATAACTATGATTAAGTAGAAGCCTGGAATGATAGAAGAGAGACAGTAAATTCTCAGTCAGTAAGTGGAGCAGGAAAACTGCATCACCTCTCTGGATAAGAATAGCAAGACAGCAGTATAAGATGTACTTCTGAACTGAGAAGCGGCAATGATATCCAGATGAGCAAGACCGCTAGCCCGGATCAGATATGCAGGCAGGGTCTCGCATAGGATGAATCAGAAAACTAAAATTCCGTAATACAAAGGGAAAATATTTAAAAAGCAAAACAAAACAACAAACCTCCAAACTAGCAAAAGATTTATTTACTTTCAATGACATATAAAACACAGAGTCAGATTGAAAGAATGACAATCAAAATATTGCAGTTCTTCAAAGATTTGAAGAAATGAATGATAAATTATATAAACATAAGCATATGATAACAGAAGAGATTATGGAAAACGAATGAGCAAGACATCAGGAATGCCAATACAAAAGAGTCCAATAGAAACCTTAAAACCAGAAATGTAGGACTAGCAAGATATAAGTAGACAGTGCCATCAAGACTGATGAACTGAGCTAACCATGGGATGTATGTGGAAGAAGGAGAGAAATGACCATTGCAAATTGTCTTCTGACCACTACATGTGCCCTATAACACACACACACACATGTAGATACACATAAATAAATAAATAGATAAATATAATAAAAATAAATAAAAGAAGCAAAAAGTACTGCATGTAAGAAACACGCAAGAGCTTGGGAGTTCCCAGGGTTGATTCTAACAGCCCAGATTCTATTAGAACCACTGAGTGCACTTGGACATTGTTTAGAATTCTTTGGTTCTAAAGTTCAGTTAATTTGGACATCCAGTGATTTTCCATAACATAGTTTAGAATACGAATATGCCAAAGGAACAATCGTATTAGGAAAATAGGGCCTCCATGCTATGTCTTGTGAACTTCTGGTAACACTCAAGTGTGTTCTGAAATTTATGTATGTACAAAAGTTTAAGAGTGACTGAGGGCTGGGCGGTGGTGGTGCAATCCCAGCACTAGGGAGGCAGAGGCAGGCAGATCTTTGTGAGTTCAAGGCCAGCCTGGTCTACAAGAGCTAGTTCCAGGATAGGCATCGAAAACTACAGAGAAACCCTGTCTCGAAAATCCAAAAAGAAAAAAAGAAAAAAGAGTGACTACTGAGGGCTTTGAATGGGAGCAGTGTGAGATTTAACAGAAAACCTTGTTTTAGGTCATTAGCGTTAGCATCTGTACAGTGACATTTTACTGAATATTCTTGGCTTCTGGTTGTTATTAATTAGCATTGTGCCATGATTGACTGTGAGATAGCCATAAAGTGACCAGCTCTCTCCATAGCAAGTGCAGGATTCATAAGAGTTCAGGAAAGCTGACGCTTCCTCGTTGGCTTTGCTGAAGAGGAGCCCCACCCAGCCACCCTCCCAGCAGACCTTCTGAATGCTACAGATATAGTTTAGGCATGTCTTAAGTGATCCCTACAGTCACAGTGATGTCCACCAGTTCTTTCATCTCAGTTAAAAGGTAGATGGTGCTACCCACTTCAAAATGAAGATTTTATAGGGAGACAGATCTTTAGAAAATGAAAGAGTGATTTTCGTGCTTTTTCTTGATTTTAACTGGACACTCAGAATCTGAATTCTTTAGTATAACATTATGTTATTCAGTGTCCCACTAAACTTATTTCTGAATGAAGCAGCTTTAGTTCTCCCATTTCTTTTAATAGAATCTTAATTCTTTTTTTTTTCCAGAGCCTCATTGTTTGATCACCATGACCTGGCAGACTACTTAATTTCAGTGGTAATTATTCAACTGGCAGGCCTAGTTTTCTGAAACTAACTACACTTGAAACCATCATTTAAATATATAACATGGGTTTTCTAAAAGAAACCACAATTCTTGCTTAACATATCTATGTACTTAAAATTTAATAGAAATATTTGTGGAAATTAAAATTATTTTAATCTTAGTCTCAAACTCAAATACGACAAAATTTTTGAAGTGTTATTTTAAATCATGACCATAAGAAGTTTGCTTATTAATTGCAATTTATATTAAGAAAAAAGCATGTGGGGTGGGAGTTAAAGATTTGCTGAAAAGGAAGTACAGAGAAATTATGGGCAATCGTTTGGCAGCCAAAGTTTCCAGAGGGATGACTGACACACTTGCAAGGGTGTGTTTCCTGTGGACACACAATAGTCGGCCTACGGAGTTAAAAGGACCGGGATGTATATTTTGATGTCCTTTTTAACTTTCTGTGCTTAGCGTTCATGGATCTGTCGCAAAGAAAGCTCCTTGGAGGAGCTGTGAATGGGTCTTCTGAGGACTGCTGGGTGCAGACAAGTCAGTTGAGTCTTTATAATACTGCTCTCTTGGGACGGATAGAGGGCAGGCCAGCTATAGCACTTTCATCTTCCAATATAAGCTTTTAGCCTCACCTCCTCAGCATCATCTTCCAAACCACGAAAAACAACGACGTTAAAAACTATGCTGAAGGTACTCTGCCAACGAAAGCACGTGATACTCTTCACTTGGAGAAACCAACTTGGCTAGTTTCTCCTGACTGCCATTTTCACAGGTCTGCACTTGGGTGGTTGTATGATAGCTTATTATCTGAACGAGATGGACATCCAACAAAGCTTCACTCATGGTTCTTGGCCTTTCTTGTGGAGCTAGCAGTAGAAACTGAAGCTGTGATATTTACACAGCAAAATCTGGAAGAGCCTCACTAGAATTCCTGATTTTGTGTCATGTGTGCTTTCTTGCAAAAGTCCCGGCCAGAGAGTCATGGCTGACCCTCACTCACTGCTATTACCTTCCCACGAGGGTGCTGCTGCTACTGGCCCCATGCTCTGCAAGAGCAAAGAGAATGTCAGACTCAAGCAAGGCGGCTTACACTGATTTTATTACTCTGCCCAATGGAGAGAATTTGCTCTGTGGAATTTTAAAGACATTTTGTTTCTTATCATGTGGGATATAGTCTCATAACACAGAAAAATAATGAAAGCAACTTTTAAATGTGAATTTTTATAAGGCTGTTTGGCTAAATTCTTACCTTCATGATTTCAATTCACTTGTCTCGGTTAATCTATTTCAAATAAAGTAAGTATTGATTTCTTATTAATGATTTAAAAATTACACAAGAAATAAATGTGGAAAAACTCAAAATTAGAGACATTTAAGAATGATGTATGTTAGGAACTAAAATAGTGCTTTAGGTGAGAGAGGTTTGTTTTTAAGAACTTGAGTAGTAATTGATCTATTGACAGATGTTAATCAAGAGCCTAGCATGGAAAAATAACTTCATTGTTGAAATTATGAGACTGTCTTTATTTCTAATATTACTTGAGTATTAGAGAAATGCCATGCAATCCTGTGATTAGTCTCGAGAATGAGTGCTGGAGTAATACATACAACTCTACATTTGCTAGGTATTGAAGAGTCAACTGCTGCTTTGTCTAATCTTCTTGTCGAATGACTTGCTTTGTTTTAGGGAGCAGACATCAACAGCACTGATTCTGAAGGACGCTCTCCACTTATTTTAGCAACTGCTTCTGCATCTTGGAATATCGTGAATTTGCTCCTTTCTAAAGGTACCAACCGGAAGCAAGCCAGTTTCCTTAGATAAATATTTGTCAACCGTCTGTCTCCTGCCAGACTTGGGGACATATTCTATACACAGAAATGTTAATATACAGTTCATGCCTAGAAGAGTGTTCAGTCCAGTAAAAAATATTGAAAGGATAGTTCATAGCAATTATATATAATGTGTGACAGACAGCTATTAAACAGCCGGAGTTTGTGAGCTTTCTGTCACAGCAGATGTATGCATAACTGCTGTCCGTGCCCCCATTGCGGACAAGCCTGGGCTATGGAAACCGAGAGGCTGTCCATAGCTTCTCCTTTCTTCATCACTCCATATTCTTATTTTATATCTAAAACATAGGATTCATATAGAAATGTAAAGTATCAGATTTTTCACCCCTTTACTCACACACAAACCCGCACATCAGAAAGTAAAGTTGTTTTTGAAATATGTTCAATTCTTCCACCTAAGTGTAGTTGTCTCTCAGTTAAAGACTTGGAAAGTTCAGAGACCACCAAAGGCTACGTTATGAACACGGGAACAGATTTTACATTTCTTGCTGTGCTTTTATCCAGGTGCCAAAGTAGATATAAAAGACCATCTGGGGCGTAACTTTTTACATTTGACTGTACAACAGCCTTATGGACTAAAAAATTTGCGGCCAGAGTTTATGCAGGTATTGTATAACCATGAGTTTTTGTGAACTGAGTTGTGTTCAATAAAGAGTAAAATGGGGGGGGCTGGAGAGGTGACGCAGAGATTAAGAGTACTGGCTGCTCTTCCAGAGGTCCCGAGTTCAAGTTCCAGCAACTACGTGATGGCTCACAACCATCTATAATGAGATCCAGTGCCCTCTTCTAGTGTGCAGGGAGAAGACAACATACATAATAAATAAATAATCTTATAAAAAGGGTAAACTGATTTTGCTGCCATTTATATCACGAGAGTGCATTCTAAGAATTCTAGAACTGCTATCAAATGAAGAAACTATTTCCATCATAGAAGTGGGGATGGCGATAATTAGTTGATAAAGATAATCCAGGCTGAGTTTTGAAGGTTGCAGGGGCTTTGTACTCTCATCTATAACTTGGGCCCACGGCTAATCAGTCGTTTTCCTTCACCGGCTCACTTCTGTGACTTGCCCGTGAATGGAGAAGCCAAGTATAAAGATGAATCAGTAATGTTCCGCCATCAGTTAAGAAAACTACTGAACACATTTGAGTCTGACGGCAGGACCACGCTTAGCGAGCCAGTTCATATTCGCTACTTTACTATTAAGTGCATATGATGCATCGTATTTCACAGAATAAGTAGGTTTTCATGTTGTTAGTGTGTTTAATAAAGAGTCGAAATGCCTATGAGCTTCAACTTTTAAAACAAAAGTAAATGTTTATGACATAGATTGACTTACTAATTGCCTTTTATATTCTCATTTAATCTAATTTTTGAAATTAAGTAAATCCAATTTCAAGACCTCCATCTGCTTTGTTTTGCTTAACATAACATCTTAAGATGTTAAGTGTCATTTATGGAAACAATGAAGGGAGAAGCCAAGGGGACCCTGGTCCAGAGTTCGGAGGATGCATTTTCCCTACACACAGGGTCTCTCAAAACCTTTGACATGACGAGATAGAAGCAAAGCACGAAACCTCACCCATATTTACTTTCTTCTAGCTGCCTTTTACACAGTTTGTAGACTTATCTTCACCGAACAGATTAGAAGCTGCTACGCTACAGAGTAGGTTGAAACCTGTCCTATGAGCATGATGACAGTTATAGTAAAGCACTCCTCTTCCCACAGATGCAACATATTAAGGAGCTGGTGATGGACGAAGACAACGATGGGTGTACGCCTCTCCACTATGCGTGCAGGCAGGGCGTCCCAATCTCTGTAAATAACCTCCTTGGGTTCAACGTGTCCATTCATTCCAAAAGCAAAGATAAGAAATCGCCCCTGCATTTTGCAGCCAGGTGAGGATCAGCCTCCCAACACATGAGCGTGTCTGTTTCTATCTTATATTTTGCCTTACGCATATGAACCTGCCCTTTTCAAGCTATGGACGCATCAACACGTGCCAGAGGCTTCTACAAGGCATCAGCGACACAAGGCTGTTGAACGAGGGGGATCTGCACGGGATGACCCCTCTTCACCTGGCAGCGAAGAACGGCCACGATAAAGTCGTTCAGCTTCTTCTGAAGAAAGGGGCATTGTTCCTCAGGTGAGGCAGGAGTGCGTGGAATGGTGTATGTTTTAAATTTAGGCATTTTAGAGTGTTTTCTGTAATATTTTAAATTAGGGCACAAAACTTTAGCCACCGAGAAGTAAAAACTAAATATCTTATTTAATCTTTCAAAACATACATAATCTCTGAAGCACTAGAATGGTCTTCAATATAATTCTCAAATGGCAAATTGAGTGTATAGATTTATGACCTTGTCACAGAATAAGGGGCTTTGGACCTTTGAAATATTTCTTTGTATTCTCTGTCATTATTCTTTCATCTTCTTGTACAGATTGCAAATACAGAGCTACATTTGTGTGTTTGAGTACATGTATGTGTAGATATGCACACATACAAATACAGAACCATCCAGGAACAAAGGTTTTCCCTTTGGTCTAATAAATGAGAGATGCAAAAAAAGTGACCATGGGCAACATTCAACCTGAACTGAACTCTCTTATACTTAAGGGGAGTTAAGAAGATTAACAAAACCAAGTTAGAAGAAAGAATAAACCATGTATAGTACTTGAATACCATCTTCGTAAAAAGAAAAAAAAAAACACTGGAGACACTTCTCCAGGTACAACGAGCTATCTCCAAGCTCCCCCGAAGTGGCAGAGAGCACTTTTTAAGCTCATGTCCATGAGCCAGGTTCTTCACAGTGTACTGTAGTAGTTCATGAATGTCAGCGTTGATCTGAATGCTTTGCCCCCTCTTCCTGATTCTAAGGGACACAGAACGTCTGACCTGCAAAAGGGACACATGCAGATCCAGCGCCATAGTTGCTGCTTATAGCACTACTGAAATAGCAAGTTGGCTCTCATAGACTGAACAATTACCAACCAGTAACAAAATTAACTTGTGCAATTTCCTTCTTGTACCATAGTTTGTAAAGTATCCCCAACCTGACAAGCTTTCACTATATTTGCAGAAGAGAATGTAGACAGAATACTTAGAAACAACATTAGCCATCTTACAACTGTGCAATTGCTGGTGACTAAAGGACAATGCACCTACTGTGAAAATTTTTCTGATAAGGTGTTCAGGGAAACAAGACCAAAAATAGCACTTATAAACACATTTAGACTTTGAAAAATCACACACAGAACACATAGACTATACTTCCTCCCACCCTCAAGAGTTTGATAACATTCTTATATTCTTTATACTTCAGCGATGTGTACGTGTGAATCATAATCATAAGTAAACAAGCTATACTACTATGCTTGAAGCTCCTCATAAACAAACACGAAATACTGAGTTGTTACACCTCATGCCTGGCCGTCCGCTCAGGCTACTACAGCTTAGTGGCATCACTTTCCATGTTTGATCTGGAAGTGTGTTTGCATGTCTTTTCTTATCTCTTTAACAGTGACCACAATGGCTGGACGGCTTTGCATCACGCCTCCATGGGTGGGTACACTCAGACCATGAAGGTCATCCTTGATACTAACCTGAAGTGTACCGATCGACTAGATGAAGAAGGGGTAGGTACTAGATCCCTCTGACCAAATAAATCTTGACATGAAACAAACTTCCAAGCTTGCTAGAAAGCATTCTTCACACCCCTCTTTCCATCCCTCGTTCTGCTCTTAGTCTTTTGTTGAATTTTTAAAATGTCATCTCCTGGAGTGAGCAATAAGTAAAGGAGAATAGATGTAGAGAAGAGTGGCAGTTGTGTGTGAGTTGAAGCTCCCCCTTCATATCTGTAGAGCCTGTGAGTTCACCTTAAAGTTTTCTCTCTCCCTGGGAATCCAGAAAAATAAAGAAAGCAGAGCTGTATTCATTCCTAAAGAGAGGCATCTGATATGTTATAGCAATTCAAAAGGATTAACTTTGCTGATTTTTGGGGGGCTTTATTCTAGGTTTTTCTTTTTCTTTTTCTGTTGCTATGATAAAGCATCATGACAAGGAACTTAGAGGAGGAGGGGTTTTGTTGGATGGACAGTCCTAGGTTACAGCCTATCACTGGGGCAAAAGTGAACTTTGAAATGGGAACTCAGAGCGCCAACCCATCACATCCACAGCAGAGCCAGGAGAAATGAATGTGCTTTTGCTGCTTGCTTTCTGTTCAGCAAGGTTCTTCCAGCCTACAGTGGGCAGAGTCAATTGACACTCAAGACAATGCTCACAGGTTATTCAGATCTAGAGAACTTCTTAACTGAGACTCTGCTCCTAGACTAGGTTGACCCTAGCCTGTGGCAAGTTGACAATCACCATCATAATCCTACATTTGTCACCTTAACATACAAACACCCTCATGACTTGTAAACCATAGCCTTCCTTTCCTTATATCTAAGTTCTCACCTTAATATTTTATATAAAATATAACCAAATGTAAAAGTTTCCAGTCCTTAAAAGCTAACTCTTTAAAAATTCAACATCTCTTTAAAAGTACAAAATCTCTTAAGTGTGGGCTCCTGTAAAAAATAAAATACATACTTAAGCATGATCAGTCCAAAGAGAAATGTGATGTCTAGTTTTATGTATACTTGATACAAGCTAGAGCCATCTAAAAGGAGGGAAACTCAATTGAGAAAATGCCTACATCAGATAAAGCTACAGGACATTTTCTTACTTAGTGGTTGATGGGGGAGGGCCTAGTCCATTGTGGGCAGTGCCACTCCTGGGATGGTAGTCCTGGGCTCTATAAGAAAACAGGCTGAGCAAGCCATGATGAGCAAGTCAGTAAGCAGCATGTCTCTATAGCCTCTGCAACAGTTCTTGATTTCTGGTTCCTACCCTGTTTGAGTTCCTGTCCTGACATCCTTTGGTGATAAACAATGGTATGGAATCATAAGTCAAATAAACCTTTTCTTTTCCAAGATGCATTGGTCATGGTGTTTCATCACAGCAATAATAACTATGCTAAGACACAGAAGAAGTGGACAATGGTATCTAAGTAAACCCAAACCCCACCAGCTGGATACACAAATCTTGTATCCCACTGTCCAACATCTGAGCTCCAAAGGAAATCATAAACCTTTCCAGCTCTACCATCCACAGCACAGTTTCCGTCTCAGGCCTGGGCCAGTCTTGCTTCACACCTACATCTCTCCTTGGTGGATATCCTACAGTATTGGCCTATCTCCATGCAGCAGAGTGTTCACCTGGACCAATGGCTTTTTGAGGACTCTCCAGGTGGATTCCCACCCTATTACAAAGGGTCAAGCCTCAACCACTCACTATGATCTCCTCAGTCTTGCATTTTTCCCGTCTTCAGAACCCGTGCCCCTATGGGCAATGTTTTCACTACCAAGTTCTGCCTGCCCTCACCCACACCAGACCACAAATGTATTACTTTCCATGTACAAAACCTGAGGAAGTATTTTCCTATTTTCCCAAGGAAACACAGAAGGCTTCACTGGTTATCTGTGACCTGTTATTAATTACAGCTGATTCTTCAGCCTCAGCATGATCAGCACACAGATTCTTAGCCAAAATATCACACAAATGGCTCCTATCTCTGTTATCAATAAATTCCCCCCGAATCATGATCTGGGCCTCCACGATCTGGAGGCCACTTAAGTGTTGCAGGAGCTCCTTCAGCCAATAGCCGCTGAGATACCAGCCCATTGGGGCGTGGTCTC
>LOEQ01010957.1:0-29766 GCA_001685075.1 Bramus lutescens
CAGGGAATCCTGACTGCTCTTTGGACTGGAGAGGGAGGGGGAGGGAAATGGGAGAAGGGGAGGAGGTGGAAATTTTTAATAAAATAATAAAAAATAAAAGAAAATAAGAATACAAAAATCGTGGTCATTTAGGCAAAATGGCATAACATGCTATTAAATCAAAGGTTTAAAAGTTCAAATCATGCAAATAAATTTTAAGTTAAGCCTATCTTCTTGGGATGTTAAGATCATAAGGTGAGAATGTGTTTGCTTTACTGTCAAGATGAATCCGTCCTGTGTTACTTCTGCTTGTTTGCTCAGGGCAGTTCCCTGATTGTGTGTTATTCATCATCCTGACGTTATCAAAACAGCAGAAACTTCTATTGATAAAGATAATGCATTTTAAATATCATTGCTGACAGTTCAGGTTATATTTCCATGAACGCTGAAATAGTCCTAAAAATTCTGAATATGTGAACAGCACATTGGTCAACAAACATATGATCACAGAGTTAAAACATAGATGCATGATGTCTCCTGCAAATTACATTTTTACCCCTCATCAAAATTCGCTTTAAATGAGCAAATACACATAAAATGTTATTTCCAGCTTAGAATGATACAGAACTCTCAACTTCCAAACGTCCTATTTCTACACATCTGCATTCCTCCAGATGGTTAGGGAAAGAGTCATTCTTGATTGCCTTATATCCTCTTCAGAGCCTTGAATTCCAATAGCATTTATCATATTTGGTGGTTTAGTATTTTTTAAATAAGCTGTAATGACACAAAAACTTATCCTACAGAAAGACTTCCCTTCTTCTGAGTTTCTGTCCACAGAAGCTGATTATAAAAACAATCAATCAGTATTAGTTTGAGCCAGAAGGTGGAAGTATATCTTCCCAATAAGGAGTCAGCTTCTTTTAGAGTCTGCAAAACTATTTGCTGAATATTCATTTTCAAGTTCACCAATAATATGCAAGTCTTTTTTCCTAAACTGGCTATTCATTTTTGTTGACTTTCTTTGTATTTCAGTGGTCAGCCTTTTCTTATTGAATTTTAGGAATATTGTATCATATCCTAAATCTTTATCATATATGTTGCCAACTTTTCCAAATTTGTCAATTTTCTTTGATTTGATAACAGCTTTCATTGTTGTTGAATAGTCTTATGTATTTGACAATCAAGGTTATGAGATTCTATTACTTAATGAATTTATTTGGTTTTGTTATAAATACTTGTTCCAGATAACCGAGAGATTAATATGTTCATACAAAGAACACGTAAGCCTATTTCTTTAAACATATTTGTATAATAATGTAAAGAGAGATAGTGAAAATGACCTTATCTAAGGAAGTTATTTCAACATTTTTAAAGAGTATTTTTATATGTATTGGCATTTTGCCTGTGTGCATGTATGTGCATTACATGAGTATTGTGTCTGTCACTTGTGGGAAGTCAGAAGAGAGTAACAGAGCTGAAAACTGAGCCGGGGTCATCTGTAAGAGTGGTAAGTGCTCTTAGCCATTGAGCCATCTCTCCATGCTCCCCTAATCAGAAGCTTTCCATAGTCCATTGAAGCAGGGATGTGTCTAAGTACACCTTTTTAAAAAATTATTTCTTTAGCTCCATGATTTACCAGTTTCTCCTTTCTCCTCCAAATTCCCCTTTTCTGTTTTGATCACAAGCCAATCATACTTCATTTAAGAAACAAATGCTTAAATTCTTAAAATTAAAGACTAAGAATTCTGATTTTATTTGCTCCTATATCTTTGGGCATTTCATCCATCCTAATGATTTTAACTGCTGTGGGTGGCTGTAAGTTTACTCACATTTTGGACTTCTCTGATCTCTCATATCCTTGTCTATTTGATATATTGATTTGCAGACCTCAAAAGGACCTCAGGCTCAACCTGCACAAAACTGAATCCATACTAACTCTCCGACACAGTTCCCATCCAGTTCTAATAACACAATGAACCCTGTCAACAATTTAAGTGAATTTAGAAGTTGATAAACCTTCCTTCATGTCATTCTTCTTTTCTCTGCATATTTGATGTATTGCTAAATGGAAATCAGATTATTGCTCTTTGATTCATCCATTCGTCTTTACATTTCATCTCTGGTTAGCTCTTGTTGGACCACTGATTGAATGAAATCAATGGTTCTGTGATTTAGGTAATTTCAGTGTGTTCTCATGAATTGATGGGAAGGAAGCTTAGCCCTCATGGTAAGAGAATGTAAAATATGTTAAAATACAAAAATAAGTTTTAACTTCAGTATATAAGAAAGCAAGTAACAATATCAGATTTGGCCCCCAGTTCTCTAGTGAACTTGCAGGCCCCTCTCTCCCACTGATATCTTTGAAACACACTTTTGGAATTCCAGACTTGGAGCTCTTGGGTAAGTCCTTGCTCATTATGCCAATCTCCTGCCCAATTGCTTTTCTCTGCTCTTAAGACCAATGTAAGCCTTCCTTACACTCTTCAAATCTTTACAGAGTACTTCCTGTCCCTATTCTTATACCATCTTAATGACCACACCATCTATGACCAAAGCTGCTCCCCCACTAATTTCTTTGACCAATACAGCCTAAATAATGTTGAGACTATAATGTTTTTGTGTCTTTATATTCACGCATGCATGAGCATGTGTATTTTCAGGTACAAATGTACATTTGCCTGTGGAGAACAGAAGGTAACCTCAGTGGCATTCATTCTTCAGCAGATGCTGCCCACATCCTGGGTTTTTTGTGCTTTCTGTTTGTTTGTTTGTAAAATAAGGGGTCACCTGGCTTGTAACTCACCAAGTAGGCTAGCCTCTCCTGTCCCTGCTTCCCCAAGGCAGAAAGATACTCTAATTATAATTTTGTATGGCATGATTCCTAAATATATTGTCTTTTTCAGTTGCTTTGTTTTGTTTTATCTAAATAATCTTTTCTTCATTTATTTTATATACCGATCGCAGTCCCCTCCCCTTCCCATCTATCCCCTCCCCTTTCTCTCCTCCTCCTGCCCCTTCAGAAAGAGGCTGGCTTCCCAACATCAAGTTGAGGCAGCACCCAGATCCCCCCTTGTGTCAAGGCTGGGCAAGATAATCCAGCATGGGGAACAGGTTCCCCCAAACCAGCTAAGTACCAGGGACTCTGCTCTCATATAATAGATCCCAATAGCAGTTTCTCCTCCCTCCACTTCTCCTCCCTAGGGCAGATTCATTCAGGCTCCATGATTGCTGCCTCAGTCTCTGTGAGCCCCTAGGAGTCCTGCCTAGTTGATTCTGTGGGCCATGTTCTCATGGTTGGTGTCCTTAACCCCTCTGGCTCCTACAATTCTTGTATTCTGAAAAAGAATAAAAAAGATGTTTAAAAAATTTTTGTATTGCTTATGAAAAAGTAATTTTGCATACAACTCTTAAGCAAAACAAACATTTTCTGGCTGTCAGAGCCTGTTTGGTAGTCATGTGGCACCGTATAATTAAAATCTTCAAAACAGTTTTATGTCCCTTTCATAAACTTGAGGCATTCAGACTAATCATCTCACAACTGAACTGAATACTTTCAATAAAACGGCACTGAAAACTATATATAGATGCATTCAGTCACTATGTATAATACAATAAAAATGGTTGTTGCTATGAATTAGATGCTCCTTCCTACATGAATAATCTGTACTCAGTGCCATTTTTGAATAAATTTTAATGACTTTTGACAGCCTATTAAATAATATCCGTAAGCCAATATCGCAGAATATAAGAATGTTATTACATCTGACACTGGATTCTTTGGGTCACTTGTTTTTAATGAAAAAATTGTATTTCTATGCCTCTACTGACACCAATAGTGAAAATTAAAAGGGTCACCTGTGCTGGAGTTTATGCATATTATCATCCTGTTACGTGGTAAAGATATTAATGGTTATATAAAAATAAATCACTATAGTCCAAGTAATAGTACTAATGACATCTTGACTCTTCCAATTAGAGCTCCTCATTTATTGTTAAAAGTAATTGTGAAACACTGACCTAAATTTGAAAGTGATAAAATGTGATTTTCATCATGGCCATCCCATGGGTTGAAGAAATAGACTGTATGAACTGCATGACTTACTGCTGTGTGTGGAGACCAGAGGCCAAATGACCCTTCCATCATTCTTTGCCTGAATTATTGAGAAAGGATCTAACCGAAACTGATGCTCAACAATTTGGCTGCATTGGTGCCCAGAAAGCCACAGGGATGCGTCTGCCTCTGGCTCTTGAGGACTAGAATTAGAGACATGTGTCCCTGCTCTTGGCTTTACATGTGGGTCTCACAGATCTAAACATGGTTCTTCCTCCTTTCACAGCCTGCTCTTTATCAGCTAAGCCTTCTATCCTGCTGCATGCTCTAATGTAGATTAATGTCAATATAGCTGATAGTTTGGGCTGCAAGTAGCCAAAATTCTAATGAAGGGATATAGCACTCTGCAAAACATAATATGCTCATAGGATCTACTCGAGGCTGCCTTAATTAGGGCCCCAGACACCATTGTCCTTCTTCTGTCTCCGTCAGCCACTCTTAGAGCGTTTTCTTGCCAACTTCCTCCAACTCCACACAAGACCTTCCACAGTGCCAAGTCTCACGTGAAAAGGGGATGCAATAGAATAAGAAGCAGCCTTATGACTCCGACTGTCCCTGAAAGAAAATAACTTAGGGGGTAAAACTCATGTGTCACCTTACGTGTTATTTTCCAGAAAGTCCCATAGACCTATTCAAATATAAATACCAGAAGTAATGGAGTTTTGATGGGTAAGTGGAGTGTGAAGCCTCGTGGAAACTATGGGTTCTGAACAAAATAAGAATTCTGCAGGAAAAATACAGGGTATGAGAGCACGTTGTTTATTGTGACAAAGGCATTTAGCAGTGTACACTATGGTCAAGTACGTCATTTGTTAAATATTTAGGGAATGTGGACAATACTCCAAGCATTATATGGCCAGAACTGCCTCAGGAAGAATAAGAGCAAAAATGAGGGGCTAACTCAAGGTATTTGCATATCAATGAAAGAAATGGAAAAATATCAAAATGATCAATAATAAAATGGAATATAGTAATGCTAGTAAAGAAAATTGGCAGATATGGTACATCATAAGCAGATAACTTTTTAATAGAATGGAGGATAAAAAACCTTGGTGAATAATGAATTTACTAATATAAAAATACGTGATTGATCAGTTATAAGGAAGATGTTTCATTTTATTGGAAGTGTTTTATTGGATGCATAACTTATTCAAGTGGACATGAGTCAGCTGTGTGAAATATTGTATACATGACCCAGAATTTCCAAGGAAAATCTCTAGTAAAAAATTACATATTGATAAAATCACTCTTGTTCTCTAGATGTGTTTCGTGTGTGTGTGTGTAGTGTGTGCATGTGAACATGTAGGTATATGTGCCTGTACATCCAAGGGACAGAACATATCATCAGGTATCTCCCTTTGTTGCTTTCTGCCATATTGCTATGAAATAAGACCTCTCACTAAGCCAAAACTTCAAAGTTTGTCCAAAGCCAGCTTTCCTAAGAGCTCTTGAAATCTGCTTGTCACTGCCCCTTGACGATGCTGGGCTGGTAGGCCTATGAAGCCATTCCTGTCTTTTGACTTGGATTCTGGGAACTAGAATGCAGGTCACCATGCTTGCAGGACAGCTCTCATACTCACTGAACCATCTCTTCTGTCATTTTTTTTGGGGGGGGCTTTATTTTTTATAGTAATATTGTATAGTGAGAATATAAATTAGCAATTATATGTCTCATTGAGATATAATTTGGTCATTTTGTTGCAAAACTCAATATATCCTTACCATAAACACCAATAATCTCTTTTTTTAGTATTTTCTCAAATATACTGAAAACTTGGGTCCTTCCAAAACTCACACACAGATATAAATAAAAGCTTTATTCATATTTACCAACTCTTTGGACCGCTGATGACAATGGATACAGAACAGATAAACCCTGAAGGCTGTATAGACCTGTGGGGGGTGAAGGGGGAGGGTGCATGGGAATTATTGGTAATTCCAAATCTTCTGTATACCTAAAATTAAGTTAAAATCAAATAAATTAATTATTGTTGTTATTGTTATTATTATCTCATATACATCTTTACCACAATTTCTCCTCCCTCCCCTCCCCACAAAAATATAGAGACTAATTCTAACTTATAAAGATGAGTGGAAATATAAAATATTGATTAAAACATCTGAAACGCAGTGCACATGTTCTGCTTTTTAAAAATATCAGTATCATAATAAGTTCATCAAATCCATTTCTTCCATTAAATTTGATCATTCTTTCTCTCTTGTTCTTATGAGCCCCAGGATCTTTATTCAAATGGCTTTTGCAAAATTAAGAAAGCTAATTTCTTTTTTATTGACTCAATGAACCAATTATTGAAACCTACACAGATTTTGAACAGAGTGCCTTTTTCCTTGTAACGATGAATAACAATACATTGTTAATTATTTCACCATCTCAGATTGCTCTCATTAACATAAAGAGACAGTTTAATGAATAATAATATATGATTGCATCAAATAACTTCATATTCAAAAATAGATAAGAAAAATGACCAAGAACTTAATTACCGGAAGCTGAATTCAAACACTACATTTAATAAGGAAGATCTTTGTCTGGCGCCTTGATAAAGTAAAGAATGATAAACGCTGTGCTAGAAGCACTCTGGGGGAAAAAAAATAGATAAAAAGACACATACGCTACGAGTCGGACACGTAAGAAGGAGCATTTAGAAGAAAAACCAACCATGGCTCCAGTTCTTTACTCACTAGGGCTGTAAAAAAGACAGAAGCATTTTTTAAAATTATTTTTTAACTTGGATTTTGACCTCAGCTAAAGTTGGGTTTTCCCCACAGGAATGTAATCAAAAGAGTAAAAAGGAGGAGAGAAATGCTTTCAGAAATATTTATGATCGAGTAAGTGTTCATACAACTTTGACACACACGGGGCAATGCTTGGGATAACCATGACTACATGATTAAAGAGGTTAAGATATAACTGTATGCATCAAGATTAGTCATCAGTTCACAACAATTCCTACTGATACTCACAATTTTTTTTCACATGAAATTCTGGAGGGAGAAATGAAGAATATTTATAATAAAGTATACAGCTCATTGGCAATTTCGATGATCCTTGGTGTTGAGTATTTTATGCTCCTGCCTCTGAATCACAAACTGGCATTTCAGAAAAACTGCAACTTTGTACATTTACTTTCCTTTGTATTTTTTATTTATGTATTTGCATATATGTATTGTGCATATGTGATTATTTGCCATAGTGTTGTGGGGGGTGTAGTCAGAAGACACCTGGCAGAGTGGGTTCTTCTCTTCTACAAAATGGGTTCCAGAGATGGACCTGGTAGCTTGGACTCAGTCCCTTTGCCTGCTGACTTCTCTCACTGACCCTCTTAATAGCTGGGAGAAACCTCCCCTGCCTTGGTGAATTTGAATTAGTGCTTACTTTTGCATAACACTGACCCAAATTCATTTGCTTGTAAGGTTATTACTTATTTGCTCTGATGGCCCCTTTTCTCACAATTATAGGAAGGTGAACAGGTTTTCCTCATAAACTCAAAAGAAGACTTTATTTTGAATTTTTGTTCTTTATAAATAGTGCTTTTTTGTACTGCTTTAAAAATGTTTATAAAGCTATCCTTTCTTTTTTAAAGTGTGATCTTGTTGAACATTTCATTGCAACCTTAGTTATTTGTGTGGTATTTTAAATTTGATGTTTACTTGAAGGCAATACATGATATGCCTAATAAAATACAGTATTTTAACTCATTAAATACTGATGTAAAACATAAATACTCATCTTTAGTCAAACATATATTTTTATAAAATAAATGATATTTGTAGAAGCCAGCCACAATAAGATTAATATGAACAGATCACCCAAAGGAAATTCTTTACCCCCAACCATTATGACCTGCCAGAGTAGAACTCAGCCATCAATAAATTTAAATGGAGAGCTGAGTCTCAGTAGTTTATCCTGAAGCAATACCTGATCGTAGAAAGGACCATAAACTAAGATTACCTTAGCACCACCCAAAAACAGACCATCCAAAGGAAATGCCTAACATTCCAACTGCTGTAGATAAGACCACCTGCCAGCACACACTCACCAGGACACCCCTACCAAATGTCAGTCAATCAGGGGTCCTAAACATCAAAAATCCCTCACACCCATCTTTACTACTATAAAACCCTATTTTAATTGAGCTCGGGGCTCTCTAATTATTCTAATACGTTGGACATGCGAGGAGATGGAGTTTGCAAATTTGCATAAAATAAAGGCTCTTTGCTTTTACATACATAAGCCTTCCTGTGACTTTTGGGGGACTTCATGGATTTGGGCATAACAGTATTCTTTTAACTTTGGCACAGTGGCTGTGCCTTAATCTGCTGCACTCTCAACCAGCAATTGCAACTCTGGCAGTTATCAACCTGCTGTTAGCAGTGACTTGGATGCTCAGGCCTCACCTGGTGAGGATTCTACTCCTGCAGATACTGACCCTGTTTCTGCTACTAAAAGTAACTTTAACTAAATCTCTGTCTTTCTAATTATGAGGAAAATTCAAGATTCAAAGTCTGGGGTGAAGATCTGCACGCTTAGAAAGGTTTGGTAACAACCAGCTAACCCTCTCTCATTGCTGGCATCCACTGAACACCTGTGCTTCTGCTTTGCCCAACCAGAAATATGCACCACTCAAAACCCTACCCTGTGACTTTCCTGTGTCTCTCTATCTCTCCTGGATACCCTCTGAGACTCTATCACTCTTTTCTGTCAACTAGTTGGTAATGAAGCCTCCTGACCTAAGGTTAGTCTTATTTAATTAATGCAAAAACAAACTCAGTGTTCACAGTGTAATCAAATATCCCCCTACAGTTACCGATTAATTGTTTGATCCAAAAATTATATATTGTCTCATATTTTGCATAGTCATTATTGAATATAAATACATGTTTAGGTAGAACTGTTTAAAAAGAATGTACTCGTGGCAATGGGCCTATGGATTATTGAATACCTACAGTCATTGGTTTATACCCCTTTAAGATACTTTTGGAGTTATCAATACACATACACTATTTCAAAGAAGAGCTGAAGGTAGACTTCTTTGACATAGACCTTGTCTAGCATGTAAACAGTCCTGGAAAAGAACCAAATCAGACTTACAATGGCTGAGACATGGGAAATAGATGAAATTATTTTGTCGCGAAATCACCAGACTAGGAATCTGTGATGAAGACACAAAGGCTTGTGTCCTCGTTGACTTGAAGAGGAAAAGATTCATGCTTACAGCATTCTCAATTCAGTCATCACCAGAGTGATGCACTCGACATCTGTCCTGGCAGAGCTAAAACCAAGCCCACAGGGATCTAAATAGTTAACAAGAACTGAAATCTCTCCAAAGGAACACATACAAATACAGACATTCACAATTACTAATATAACATGGGAGAGCAAACATTCAAAACCAGAAAGATATAACCCCTCATCTACATAAAAAATTAGCTAATAGACACTGAAATTGACCCATCTGACAGCATGGATGGGACAGAGTCCTCAAAAAAGCTGTGTAAGTAGGTTTCATGGCTTAATAGAAGGGAATATAGATGAACAAAAAGAGATTAAAACAATGGAAAATAGGTAAATATAAATCCTAAGGATGGAAATATATCATCTGAAATGAAAAGGCCTCTGGGTGAGATTAAGCAGAGCGAGCCTGAGAAAGAAAGATTGCTGAAAATGATAAAAGTAGCCATTAATATAGAATTCCAGTTATATATTATACAAATCTTAAAATCATGAAATGATGTAATTCTAATGCTGAAAGCATAAGAAGTCACGAAATGGTATGTTATTCTCCAGGTGAAAAAATATAATGTCTTTTTTTAAAAAAATAATAATAAACTTCATTTAAAAATGACAACTGAAAGGATTATTTGATAACAGAGTCAAATCACAAGCAATATTAATAGAAATTCTTCAGAAGAAGAATCCTTTAAAACAGAAACTCAGACGAATTCAAAGAGATGAAAAGACACAATAAGTAGATAAATCTAAAAGGTGGCTATTTTTCTTTTGAACTCTTAAATACAAATTTTACATATGTCAAAAATGATGAAAATGGATGGGACTGGAAATAATAGAATATTTTCCCACCACAAGTAGGTTTCTGAATGTGCCCTCCAGCAATACAATACAATAAAATCAAATAAAATAATGAAAAATATCTGCAGTCACTCTGGCCAGAGAAGCTGGTAGGCTAACTTCAGATCTTCACTTCTTTCTCCCCTTTTACAAATCCAACTTCCCAGTCCTTGTTCCCAGCTTTGTAGCAGACCATTCCTGCTGTCTCTTTACCCCAATATACTCATCTCCTTGCTTTATCCTGGCCACCAACTCCAGTAAGCAAACACAACTTGACGGAAAGGATAGACATCATGTCACGATAAAAGAAAGAAAAAAATATTACAGGCACATGGACCTAAGAAGCAAGCTAGTGTAGCCATTTTAATATCTGACAAAATAAACTACAAACCAAAACTAATTAGAAGTGACAGGGATGGACACTGCAAACTCATCAAAAAAAAATCCACCAAGAGGGCACTGTAATTCTTTACATTTATGCACCAAATGAAAGACCCACCCCCAAGTTCATGAAAGAAAGACTCCAAGTCTAAAGTGAGGCATAGTTCTACATCTTCAAGTAGCTGAGAAACACTGGAAGTGTTAATCACCATTAGTCATCAGAGAAATGCAAAGCAAAACTACTCTGAGATTTCATCTAAAAACTGTCAGAATGGTTAAGAATACTAAAAACAAGTGTCAGCTCCCCCATTAAGGATGTAGAGTAAGGGGAACACGCAGCTATTTTGGGTGGGAGTGCAAACTTGTATAGTCACTACACAAATTCATGTGTTGGTTTATCAGGAAGTTGGAAATCAATCTACCTTGAAATTCAGCTGTATCACTCCTGGGCACATGTCCAAAGGACACTTTATCCTGCCACAAGGATAATTTTTCAACCATGTTCATTGCTGCTCTATTCATAATAGCCTGAAATTTGAAACAACCTAGATGTCACTAAAGTGAGAAATGTATAAAGAAAACGTGTGAAGATACATTTACACAAGAGGGTACTAGCTGTTAAAAGAAATAAAATCATGAAATTCACGGAGACTTTACCTGAAGCAACTTTGATCCTCCACACATGTTCACACAAATAGCCACTTACCCACCCACACACATATGTGCTTACACAAATATGAAGAAGCATGCAAATAATATACACACTCACAAACACAACCACATACACATACACACACACACACACACACACACACACACACACACAGGATAGTCTTCTGGAGACAATTAGGTGGATAAAGTATGTGTTGCAAAAGCATGAACACCTCAGATCAGGTCCCTAGCACCAAGATAAAAAGCTGGATGTGGTACATTTGTAACCAATGAGTATTAAGGGGACAGTAAAAGGCCAACACCAGGGTTTCTGGCCAGTGAATTTAGCTGATATGGCACCTCCAAGTTCAATGAGAGAACTTGTATAAATAAAATAATGTAGTAAGCATCCATGGACATCACCCTCTGGCCTTCAAAAGCACAATGCTCATGAGTAAGTCCACACACACACACACACACATGCTCACACAGACACACACATAAATTTTACATATTTACATGTCATACATGTCCTGTATACATGTATTTATCATTCATATATCACAATAGTAGCTACTAAGAAAATAAAGTATATACTCACTATATAGAGAGATATACTCACTAAGCTGACAGTGAAGATGACATGAAAAGTACAAATTACTATAATAACTAATAAAAAGAGACAAGGGGAAAAGTCAATATGACAGAAAATTTAAACCTCAATATATTGATAATACTTTAGATACAAATGGCCTAAATATTATGATTAAAATACATATAATGTCAGGATGTAATTTGAAAAATAAAAACCCAATTATATTTGGCTACAGAAAAAATTTTAATGATTAAAACAGATATATTGATGTTAAAACAACACAAATACATGCTCTGTCACGGTTCAGATGTGAAATGCTCTCCATAGGCTCATGTGTTTGCGGACGTAGTCCTCAGCAGCTGACAAGGTTTGAGAAGTTTGTGGAACCTTACAGATGTGGAATCTAACTGGAGGAAATGAATCTCTGGGACAGACCTGAGATTTTACCACCCAGCCCCACTTTCTGCTCACTCCCTGCTTCCTGACTGCAGGTGCCCTGTGACCAGCTGCCTCCCACTCCTGACACAATGCCTCCTAGAGCTGTCAGTCAAATCAGGCCTTTGTATGCTGTATGCTTTGCTCCTTGTCATAATGGGAAACATAACTGATACATGGATCCCACCAAGCGTCATCAATATAAAGTAGAACTAGGTACAGTATCAAAAGGCAAATTAGATTACAATAGGGAATCTTATCAGAGATTAATATAGAATTCCAAGATGATGAAGAAGGTAATTCAACTGGACAATAAAACCATGCTGATATGTATTTGAATCTCAAATTACAAAATTGAGAAGACAAATAGATATAATAGATAAGGAAGACAATCTCATGGTTGTGACAGTGAAAAGTAAGGAAAGCAATGTTGAAAAATGAGCAAAAGGACTGTAAACATTGCAATCTATCTGTTTATACATTTTACTATGTGATAAGAAAGCTAATAGATGGATGTACATGAAAATGACAGCTTAGATACCATCCTTTCTCAGGGAACTTACAGTGAAATTAAAGATAATATCATCATCTTATGGTAGAATTACATTATTGCAGATATTTAGATTAAACAAATAGCAAGGATTGAGAAATTATTTTTATTAACTACTCATGATCAAAATGTTAAATATAAAAGGTTAAATAGCATACATATTTGCCTAAATATCACATAAATATTAAAACAACTTTTGACATTATCCCCTTTTATCTAGTTACCATTTTTGATGCATGAGTTTCATATACTGAAATGTATTTAAATAATATAGTACATTGATTTTATTTAGAATATTTTTTATTCAACATATATATGTATACACACACACACACACATATATATATACACATACACACCAGTGGAGCAGAAAGCAGAATGCCTCAGACTGAATCACATAAAAAGGTTCAGCATGAATTATATTATCTTTTATGCCTTATTAAAGCCATATGTATATGAGGTGAGGCGCAATGAAATAAAGGCAAAAGATAAAATGGAAGAAGTTTAGTCACAATCACAGAAGTTGGTGATAATGGCAGAAGGCTAATGAGGAACCTGGAGACAACAGGATGATCAAACCAAAGGTGAGGAGAGAAACAGACAGCAATGACCTCAGGAACAGTCGTTTCTAAAATCCTTAGCCCTTTTCTCTAGATATTCCCACAGAGAAGTGGACAGGCTGGGAAACACGAGGGAGAACTGAAGAGATGAGTTAGTTGGCATGAATGCTTATTGTGCAAGAATAAAGACCTAATTTCAAATCCCCAGCACCCCCCAAAAAATGGTAGCATGAACACTTAAAGCCTCAGTTTTGTAAAATGACAGCTTGTTACTTTTGTATTGCTGTGATTAAAAACACCATGAACAAGGTGATTTATAAAAGAAAGTCCTTAATTTGGTTCACAATTTCAGAAGGTTTGAGTCCATGGTGATGGAGTAAAGAAATTACTAAAAGCTAATATCTTGATCCATAACCACAAGGTAGAGAGAGAGTACACTGAGAATCACAGAGGCTTTTGAAACTTCAAATCCCGGCGACAAACTCCCTCCAATAAGGTCATGCCTCCTAATCTTACTCAAACTTTCCACCTACAAGAGATCAAGTATTCAATTATGGTAGTCTATGGAGAACAGTATCTCTCAAACCAATGGGGCACTTAGATACCAGGAGCTCACTGGGAATCCTTTCTACATGATACAGCAAGCTACTGGTTCAGTGAAATAAAGCTCAGATGATAAAGGAAAACATGTGATTCCTCTCTGGTCTCTGCATATGCACACACAGCCTCCATATGGGTATTCACGGGCATACTCACCACTCCAAGAATATATAATGCACACACATAGAACCCATAGGCACAAAAGGAAAAGGAAAATAAAGAACAGCCAAATTGTTCACAAGTTTTAGGGTTGACTTGAGGTTTCATCATAATTAACCATTGGGCACATTGGGTTTTGGGTAAGGGAGGTAAAGTTATAGCAAAATCATATCATAATTTTAGTGAGGCCAAAGGTGACTGGACTTGACAAGGTTACCAAAACAGTGAAGACAAAGCAGCTACTATAGTATGTAAACTCATGACACAAAGTTAGGCTCATGATTATACTCAGAGTTTGATAGTTTAAAATCAATGCCTTCTATGCTAGAAACCAGATCCCCACAGTAAAAAAAAAATCTCATCTAAGAGTTTCATAATTTTCAGATAACTCACACGGGCTATAAGTCTTACATTCTGCAATCCAGACACGACTCATCTGTTTCCTGAAAGCCACAGTGAAATGTTCCTTCCGCCACCACGTCTCCTACCTCTGCAAAGGAGTTCTTTGTCCACATACTAAAACGCTCCCTAATGGCCTCAGTATATCACACCATAATTTAAACTGCATTATCTAATCAGGATAAGAATAAGATGTAAGAATAGGAAAGGAGAATGCTCAATGCTCAAAGTCTGTATGGTTTTCATAGTAAAGTCAAATATAAGCCCTGCAGAATCCATGGGCTTATCTTCTTTGTCCTTCCCATTAACCAGTTCCTGGAGCTAGACAAGGGAATAAATAAACTTCCCTGTGTTTCTTTCTTCATAGACATCTACCATCTGTTCCCTCTTTCCTGCATCTTCTTTAGATCTTCAGAGTCACTTTGTATCATGGTAAAGCATCATGGTCCTTACAGCCAACTCACACCACGGTAATACTTGCAGTATTACCAGTTCAAGCTAAGCCACTTATTTATTAAGAACTTGAAAAGAAGGTCCTTGACTTCTGAATTTTAGATTCTTCATTCCATGAAAAATGGACATGTGATCACTGATGCCACTGGGTTTTCGTGAGATCAATAAGGATTATGTACATAAATCCATTAGCTCCATTGTTCTGCTTACAAAACACATTAGCAATATAGAAACTTTTGTGTCCCGTGACTATGACAAGAGTACCTCATAGACTGATTTAAGGGAGGAAAATGTTAATTTTGGATTACAGCGGAAGACCCTTCAGTCTATGGTCAACAGCTACATTCCATCAGGCCTTAGAAGATACTGGGTCTCAAGGTGGCAGAACCAAGGGAGGGAGGAGACTTTTCACTTCTCCATGGACAGGAAGGAGACAGGAAGACAGGAAATAGCCCTGCAGAAAGTTACTTGAAATGTCAGTGGCCAGTGACCTACTTCTAGCTAGCCCTGCATCTTATCATGTTAAGCACCTGCCCAAAGAGTGCCACCAGCCAGAGAACAAATCTTCATCACAGGAGCTGTTGGAGGGACACTCTGTATTCTAAGCTCATTACTTTCCTACATATGATTTCTTCCAGTGAGTCTTTAATTCCTCCAGAGCTATTTAATGTATCTTTAAATACAATACACTCTTTATACTATTGTTTCCAGGGTTCCTTTGCATTTGTATTCCTTTCCACATTCCTGAAGTGTGGAGTGTCTGATAACAAAGCCCATTAAACATTCAGACTGGAAAGAAGATCCTGTTCCTTAAAAGCCCACCACTCTGTGGAATGTTATTTCTGGCCCCATTTAGGAAGAAAAACTTGAGCAACTGAGCATACCATTATAGATACACTTTTGTGGCTTACAGCAAGGGCTCACAGTTGTCAATCACAGTCTAGTAGATCAGCAAGATGGCTCTCCAGAGACATTACACAAGGAAAATCTTTCAATATTTTATCAGTGGCTGTTGATAGGAGGCACTTGAGCTTAGTGAGTCTTTTTATTATTTCCTTTCATTTATTCTGGAGAAGCTTTTATCTCTGTTTATTGATTGCTGCCTTTGAAACCCTCATTTAACATCAGTAAACATGAATATGATTAAAATTTTTGACTAAATTTTCTTTCAGTGGAAAACCAATTTAAACAAGCTTTCCCAGATTTAAGCAGGGGTCTTCCGACATACTTGCTTTTGTACATATTTTCATTCTTTCTTTTGTTAGGCTAGTTCTCTGAAGACTGACAAAGTGTAGAATAAAACTAGAATTTCAACAACAAAAGTTCTGCAAAAGTCTTGGAAAATTCTTTTGCATGATTATTTCTTTTTCTCAATACCCAGGGGACACATGCCAAGGATCAATCATAAACCTCAAATAGAACTAAATAGCAGTTACAAATATATAGAGAGAATATTTATGCCTGAAATTATTGGATGTTGCCTGTGCTTCCTCCTTCCCATATGAAACCTCAAATGACAACCAATTGTCACAAGAGAAATCTGCTAAGTAGGCGGAAAAAAAATATTCAAAAGCCACTTTTAGCTCACTCCCAGTCAGAAACTTGCTGATTTCAGTGTTTCCCTTCTTAGCAACTATGAAAGGAACAAAACAAGAGACTTAGCAGAAATGACAAAAGTCCATTGGATTCCATAAGCTCAAAGCTTCTGAAGAGGCCATCTCTGCTGAGGGCATCACAGTGCCTTCTGAAGTGCCGAGGAGCAAGGCATTCACCACGTTCATCTCTGAGCTCCATTGATCCCATTCTGACAAGGGATTCTAAGGCTGCATGGGGGAGGACTGAGTGGCTGATCTGTTGTGCTGTGTTATAGCACTGCTTGTTCAAATTAATGGAGTCGAAAGTAATTCTGACTGCTATGAAGTTGGGAGACTTTGGTCTCATGCTTATTACAAGAGTGTTTGGAACAAGTAATGTTGTAAAGATCAGTTCTGCTATAAACCACTCAAGGAAAAAGATAACGTGCAAGGTTCATCCGTCCACACCTACTTTCTTTATGAACGTGAAGGTGTCCCACACACAAAATGATGTGAGCTCATAAGAAAGCAGATGAGGACAGCCACATCTGCCTCCAGACACACTTCAGTCCATGGAGAAAGAAAAGGCCTTTAGCCAGTAATTTTGTAATCCAAATAAGTAATGTACAAGAACTCATTTTCTAGGCATGACTTTTATATCTCTTGGAAGATTTTTGAATGAGAAGCTAATTAAGCCAGGGATGAGGGGTTGTGGTAGGTTGTCACTCGTACCAGGAGATTCATTACAAGAAATGGTGAGGTGGACTAGAATCATACATCGAAAGAAATTGCCTTAATCTAAAAGAGTAGTTTCAAAATTCTCAATATCAACTGTATATTAGAACCATGTAGGAAGAATTCACATGTCTTGGTGCTTGGGCAACACATAAAAACAATTCAATCAGGGACTCTGGGTATTGGCTCAGACTCTAGTATTTATAAAATTCCCTTAGGTGCTCGAAATACAGAGTCAAAGTAGAAAACAGTTATTCATTCTCCAAATCTTTTCCTTCACCCTGTAATGAACTACTTTTATTCTTGAAAGCTTGCAAACTCATGCATAAGAATATCCTTAGATTGTTAGTTATTTACTATTATGATTTACATTCAAGGCTTCCCTATGCTGTAATTACTCCCATATACTAGTAAATGCAATCATTCTTTTCTAAAAGAAATTGGGTCTTCTTTGAAAAGTAGTTGAATGAGAGGAGATGAAAGTAGAAAATAGCACTGGGCAATCTTAATGAGCCAGAAAAAAGAGGGAGGGGCTTAAGGAATATTGAGGAGATGCAAAAAAGATCAGGAATCCATTTAGTGAAATGTAAGACAACTTAGGCATCAAAATATATAAATTTACCAGCCTGAACAACTAAGTGAAAGATCAAATATTAGTAAAGAATGTGATCATGATACCATGTAAAGTCATCTCCCCACAAGATTCTGACTCCTCACAAATGTAACGTATGTCGCTGTGTTATGAAGTCGGGCAGAGATGATGTCACACACGTAATCCAACTGACACACAGACATCAAAATAAACCAAAGTCATATGATTCCTTGCAAGACACAGACTCATTTTTGCAACTGAGCTTGACCAAAGCCATTAATGCGAAACACTGGAAAAACTCAAATGAAGAGAAAGCCTATCTATCTTCAAAAATTTCAGTATGATCTTCAGGAAAGTGGCATTTCATAACGACCCAGAAAAGAAAATGAACATTTAATTTTGTAATATGTAACAGGCCATAAAATAATCCCTAAAATGAAAACATTTAAGTAGAATTTTAGTTATTTGCAATGTCTTCCATCTCACATTTTCAAGTAAGAATTTTTATTGGCAGCCTTTAGCTGACATGTTTTATCATCCAAAATTAATATGACCACAATATAACAATCATCAAAACTAAAGTAAAAAGCTAAGAGGCACAAATTGTTTTATGATTATATATCATAAACAAATATAACAATTATTATATCTGTTTTTACTATTGCTGCAAATAATTCAGAAAAATATAATATTTCATTCATATTTAAATTTCAGCTATATGGTTAGGTTGCAATCTTCAATTACAGATGATTTTAATTTTTAGCAGAGTATTTTCATCTAAGGCTGGTTTATTTGTTCTTATCCATCCTTTGAAGCATGAACTTTTAAGACAAAAACATGAGACGGCAGTTGTCATACATCACTAGGCACGTGAAGTATCTCTGTATGGCTCAATGGCGTTTTAACAATGACAGCTAAGGATGTTGAGCCTTTGCTGCCATGGTAGCCATTATCAAGGAGCATGATTTAAGTGGGAACTATTTGCAGACTGATCGATGACATGAGACACATGGTCAATTATTTGTCATCATGGGAGATATCTGCTCAGAACCAACATCTTCATTTGTATTCTGTTGGACCAGATTTGACCTCTTTAGAATGTCTTATAGAGCTCCTCAAAGCATGTTGTCCCACTGGCTCAGAGAACCTGCATGTCAAGTAAGAACAAACAAACAAACAAATAAACAAAACAGCCGAGCTCTGGTTTGTGCTTCCCCAGAGGTAGAAAACTGTGAAGCACTTTGTCAAAAGCTGGAACGGTACTTTAACAGACAATTTGCTTTGAGTGGCTGTAGTTATTGCTGAATGAAGTCCCAAAGCCTGAAATAAAGAAGTTCTTCCTATTCGTTTTACTAAGATAGACTTAATTTCCTAAGATTAACTAAGGATGCCTAATCTTTTATTCTCTCTCTGTCTCTTTCTGAAGGTAACAGTAAAATATACATTTCTTAAATTTATTTATCTTTAGTATGTTAAATGTAATGAATGTGTTAAATGTAATTAATTACCAAAATCTGGCAATATATTAAAACACTTGTATTTACCAGTCTTCCCATGACTTTAAAAATAAAGCTAAAAGTAAGGTTTTTATTTTTGCTCTTGATTTCTCAGTTGCAATCCAGGACTGGTTGATCCAGTTGCTTTAGGTTGTGATATGACAGCGTGTCAGAGCCCGGTGACCAAGGAAGAGAAGAGTGAGGACAGTGGAACACACCATAGTTCTCAAGGACTTCCCTCCAGTTCCCAGTTCTGAAAGGTTCTGCTACCTCCTCACAGAATCTATCTGCTAGCCAAGCCTCCAATCAATGAAAATTTGTGTATTATTCAAGGTTCAAACTACAGCAGCATCTGAAGTAGGAGGCAAAAACAAAATAAAACAAAGAAAAAAATCAGTGCCTGTAAGTAATGTAACTGACTCTGAAAGTCACAGCATGCTTCAGCTTTCTAAGCATCAAATGACCTTTAAAATGCATCAACGCATTAAAATGTGCATTTATGCTTATGCAGACACACATCTTGGCTTCACTATGCAACTGTCAGACCACAGATAAACTTTGACATCTAGAAATTTAAGAAAATTCTTTTCTCCTTTTATACATGCGTATGTACAAGTCACAACATATTTCATTCCATGGCATTGTTTCTGCAAATGTTTACTAAGTTCATAGTTCCTTGTTACAGTTTGTGGAAGAGTTCTTGAGTTAAAAAGAACAAGTAGGATAAACACAAAACTACAAAAGGAGATTTATTAGATTAAGTTTACAGAATTGGAGGCTACATAGTCCCAGGATGGATGTTTGCTCAAGGCAGGAGCCAAAGAGGTCATTAGCTGCTCAGTCTAAGAAGAGGGGCAAGTCAAAAGGGAAAGACTGGAAGGTCCTCTGGGGAGTGCTGGTGTGAGATCTTGTTGAGTAGTGAAGAAGGTGGTAACTAGAATGCATAGATCAAGAAGGAGCAGTAGATGTAACTTTCACAATCTGGCCCTTTCTCTTCCTATTTGTCTTACGTTGAAGTCTTCAGTCTATTGGATGAGGCCACATACATTCAGGATAGATCTCCTTGTAGCTGGATGTTCTACATGCTAGTCATCTCTGAAAACACCCTCAGAAGAAGACACAACCAGAAATGTGCATTAGGAATCTAAGTGTCTCCAAATCCAGCCAAGATTAAGCAACATATTTTAACTCCATGTTAATGTTAATACTGAATATTTCAGTGAGTTGGATCATGATAATATATGTATATATATATTATGGTTATAGATATTATTTATTATGATATATATCATATGATATATTATATGATTGTCTTCTTACTCTAGATATACTAACTGCTTCAAAATTTGACCCTAAATGTCACAGGGTAAAAAGCAACAAGTTTAAATTTTTTTTGTTTGTTTTTTTGTTTTTTTTGTTTTTTGAGACAAGGTTTCACTGTAGCTTTGAGCCTGTCCTGGCACTAGCTGTTTTAGACCAGGTTGTCCTCAAACTCATAGAGATCCGCCTGCCTCTGCCTTCCAGGTGCTAGGATTAAAGGCGTGCACTACCACCGCCCAGCTAAGTATAGACTTCTTGTTTGCCTACAGCTGATCAGAATCACACATGCTGTTTCTGTAATACGGCTCATACTAAACACCTATCCATTGCCCAGAAAGAAACAGGGTTAAAAACAATTAAAGATGTTCAAAACTGGAGTCACATCTTATAGGTAAAAAATAATTCAAATCTTCTGTGTATTTTCATCCATGTCTCTATATATGATGTAAAATTTACCTTTTGTGAATTGTCCAAAAAGGAAATTCCATTTGAAACAAGTGGTCAGCACTAACATTTTCAGTCAAACACCTGCTAATTGACCACTTCTTAGAAGCAGCAGCTGAGACGAGAGCATCAAACAGTTGTTCGGTTGATATTATTTCATACAAACACTTATGTTTTAATTGTTTTATGGTAAGTTGTATATGCACTTTTCTAGCTCTGTCTAAAATCATATTAAAATTATCTCCGAGATGGGCTAGAGTGATGACTTAGGTTTTTAAGAGCACTTTTGTTGTCATGAAGGACTGTTGTTCAAGTCCCAACATTCACATGGCAGCTCACAACTATAGTTCCAAGAAATCTAATATCCTTTTTCTGACCTCTGTGAACCCCTACTTAGAAGTGGTGGACATACACATATCCTGGCATATGTTCACACATATAAAATGAGATAAATATTCTAAATGTTAGCTAATAAACCCTAAAAGGACAGCATTTTATATATTGTCAACATCTGTACCCAACATAAGAACAAATATGAACTTATATGTCTTGATTTTATTATTTTTAGAGATTCTTCAGGGACAGGAATTCCTGGAAAACTTTCACTTCAAAAACAAAACCTTTATGCTCATTGAATAGACTTATGATCCGAATAAACCACTAATGGCTCATAATACAGAAGAATCAGTAGTAATTTCACTGAGTGAAAGATGACAGAAAGAAGGCACAGAGATTATATAATTCTATTTATATAAAACGCTGTTTCGGCAAACGCATGAGACAGGAAAGCTGGGAAAAGGCGTGCAGTAGATTACAATGGGAACACCAGAGTCTTTGGGATGGCATGCTTCCTTTCTAAATCTAAGGTGATTCCTAAGTAATGCTGCCCTTATTAGTCCATCAGATTGCCTCAGTGGCAAATAGTAATTTATTCTTTATTTTTTACTCTATTTTGGTGTTACCATTGAATCCAGGGCTTTGTACATGTTAATCAGACCTCATCCACCAAGCTATATACTAGGGTCCCCACATAATAGTAAATATAATTAATTAAATCAAAGTGCATAAGCTAAAAGTTTATTAAATTCTTATATTTAATTTGAATTTTATTTATACAATATTCACAATGCACATGAATATATTTGTTAAAATCTTTGCACATAAAATATTAAAATTCTGTCAGACCTTTAAAGCACAGACTTTACCAATGTACTGAGGTATTCATGTTTGCCTTTGAGAACCAAGATTCTTACTTATATAGAGTTTGAAATTCTGTTCTATTTTCCTAAAGTCTGATGTTACAGTTTTTCCTTTAATATCAGCCCTTCAGGCATAATAAAAAACCAAAAGTTCTTGTTCTAATCTTTTTTAATGTCCCCTGAAACATACTTTTCTCTTATGTGAAAATAGGCAAAGATCACCATAAAATTGCACTACAGATCAATTTTTTTTAATTTTAAAAATTTCGAACATGTGTTGGCTCTAAAAATACATATGTTTGCTAAATAACAAGATAGATACTTGTTAGTTTCCCTATAAACCTCTTTCTTCGTCTTAAGTGTATTCCTTGAGAACCAAAGCTCATTTTTATGTTAAAAATGGCTGTCATGGGAGGATAAATTATATGAAAAAAGATCTCCTGCTGGCCCAGTTCTGAGCACTGCACCCTTCTTCTGAGCCGCTCTGCTCTGTGAAAATAGGGCTGCCAATACACTTGCATGCTGGATTTTCTGGTAGATCTCTTCTGAAAATTGTTTTTAAATTGTGTTTTCCTCCTTTTCCTCCTGATGTATTTTGAAATAACTTCTTTAGTCAAGTTCTGGTTCCCTAGTTTCAAAGGAATTTTATTAAATTTTAATTCCCTTTATATCCTTCATTATTTATTTCTTTATATTGACTTTAGCTCCTTATTAACTTTTGTTCAACAATTCAAATCTCATGTATAAATTGATATTATCAAAGCAAGTCCTTCTGTCAGTAGCATTTAGTTGAAGAGTTTCCAGGAATTCTTCTTCGATATGCTACATAGCAAGGAGACGAAGCGCAGGAGAAAGGTATCGTGCAGAAGTGGGCGTGTGCTCCCTTTCTTGGTGCTGGGAAGCAGTAGTACAGGTATTTCAGGAGAAGGCTCGACACTTTCCTTTCGGAGCTCACCATATAACCCACCATTTGCTTATTAACCCAAGTGAGCAATAGACTTTTGCCCACCTAGACACCTACACACAATGTTTAACTTGCATTTATTATTTGTTTGCTTGACGTGTTTGTGTGTGTGCGTGCTCACAAGTGCACAAGTGTTACAGCTTTTATGGAGGTCAAAGGACAACTTCCAGAACTTTTTTTTTCCTGCCACTATGTGCATGTTTCCCAGAGGTGGTTAGGCCTGGTGACGAATGTCTTCATCCACCAAACCATCTCCTGGCCCTATAAATAAGTCTTTATGCACCTATATTCAGCAGACCCACCTGTGGAGTGTCGCAATTCTGAATTCCCCGTTTCTTCAGCCATGGATTTCTCTACTGAGTAACCTGGAGTTCATTAACACAACATCATTGAACCGGTGAGGAGTCATCATTAAGTTTAGTCACTGTGTGTGCCGGGATCAGAGCAGTGAAGAAGAGAAGACATTGCTGGTTAGTCTTTATGTCAACTTGACACAAGGTAAGGTCATCTTGGATGAAAGATTTTTACCAAGAAAATGTCTCCATTAGTAGCCTGTAAGCTAGTCTATAGGGCATTTGTGTGTGTGTGATTGATTTAGTATCAATCATCTCCATAGATTCTTGTCCTATGCAATGTATACATATATATGCACGCACACACACACACACACACACACACATATTAAAGTGGGCTGAGTGAGCCATGGAGAGCAAACCAGTAGGCAGTGTTCCTTTCTTGGCCCCTACTCAGTTTCTGCCTCCAGGTTCCTGTCTTCATTTCCTATCCTGACTTCCTTTGATGATGGACCATGACCTGATATTTGTAAGTGGGATAATCGTTTTCTCTCCAAGATGCTTTTTATGAGGTGTGTTATTGCAACAATAGTAGCTAAGACAGAAATTCTTACCAGCTATGGGATATTGCTGTGACAAACCACCTGTTTTGAAAGGATCCTGATGGAGTTTGAATTTTGTGCTAGAAATGGGACTGACTGCTCACAACTCAACGGACAGTTCTATGAGAGCCTGGAAGATAAGAGTAATGAGAGAAATGTAGACAATGGTGACCAAGTTTGTGAGGTTTCGTAGAGAAGTTTGAGAATTTCTCAAAGACTATCAGGGATACTGCTGAAGTATTTTGAGTTAAGTACCACTAGAGTGAAAACTTTGCTTTGCTGGGACAATTGATGCTAGCCAGCTGGGGCTAGAGAATCAGCTGTGATTAAGAAGAGACCAGTACCATTGAGGCAAAATCTGGAAAGTGTTTCTGTGGGACAGCACACAGAACTGTGGTTCAGAAGGGACAAGACTGCTTTTCATACTGGCAACCAACTTTGTTGACTGCGTAAGAGTCATACAAGTGGTACTAACTTTAAAGGTATGAAGAGGTCATGGAGAGAAATTTGGAAATTGAGGCTTGATGCCATGAAGCAGGGGCAGAGTCCCTAAAGAGATCCTCTGAAGAGACGGTTGCTTAAGACATAGCCGAGTTAGACACCCCAACACTTGGGAGATGCCAGTACCATGGGATGATCACCAAGAACAGCAGCATCCATAGGGGTAGAGCTGTCCTAAGTCCAGGAAACAGGCTGGATGTGTTGTAGAGGGTGGGGCTCGAGAAGAGAACCAAGACTTTTGGAAGAGCCAGAAAATCGTGAGTGAAACCCAGATATTGAACACGATGTTATTTGGTGTGGGAGCTTGGTATGACTTTGCTCAGATTGTGACTGTTTCCCGGTTCTTCCTCCTTTGAGTAAGAAAGTATTTAACTTATTTTTTTAATATGGGTCTGCAGTTGAGTAACTTTCAACTTTTAGAGAGACTTTAGACTTTTACAATGACTTTGGAGTTTTAGGGAAATTATGGATGTTTTAGAATGTTGAAATTTTTTAAAGCTGTGGGATATTTAAAGCTTGAGATATTTTAGATTGTCATATTACTATAGTATCTTGAGTACAACAAGAAATCAAAGGTTATTGACTGATAAATGATGTGTTTGTGTGTCAAGTTGACAAGGGGTCAATAGTGCTGGCGAGTTTTTATGTCAACTTGACACAAGCTTGGGTCATTTGGGAAGAAGATATCTTAATGAAGAAAAATGCCTCATAGGATTGATAGGCAGAGCTGCAGGCAATGCTGCAGAACATTTGTCCACTCACTGTAGACACTGCTGCCTCTGAGCTGCCAGTCTTGGATGCTGTAAGAAAAGAGGCTGAATGAACCGTAAGGAGGAAGCCAGTAAGCAGTCCTCCTTCATGGCCTCGGTATTGGTTCTTGTCTCCAGTTTTGTGTCCTGACTTCCCTCAGCAATGGACTACTTCCTGAAAGTGTAAGCTGAAATAAACCCCTTTCTTCCAAGGTTGCATTTTGGTTGGGATGCTTTATCACAGCAATAGCAACCCTAACTGAGACAACACGCTTTCATACATGGGGTAAAACAATTCACACTCAAGGTGTTTCCTCGGTGTTGTGTGAGCCAAGGACGGAAGAGAACAGGCTTACAGTGAAAAATCTGTGCCACGTGACCTTGCACTTCGCATGCTGACCTGTGTTCCCAAGGAGCAACAGTCATAACACTAAGTCATGAAACTGCAGAAACTCTGGCACTGGCCTACGTCTGTGACTTGACTCTGCATGCAAGTTTTTGCAAGATTTCCAGGTTAGTCATGCGTGTATTGAAACTGGCTATGCACTGCCTTAACACATTCGTAATCCTCAAGAAAGGGCTAACAGGAAAAATATTTATTAGCACCAAACAATATCTGGCAGTTGCTAGTTTTTTTTTTTCAAATAGCAAAGCTCATTTCTCACCACGTCATTTGTATTCTACCAGCAAGCTAATCTGAGAAGGTAGGTGCGCAGTGAAATGCTCATACCCAATGAACATCAACCTAATGCGACCACTGAGAACTTTTTTCACTTTATTGCATATTGTATATCAGAAAATTTTTATTTTCTTCCAGAAACACATTTTAATTTATTTAAACCCCAATCTCAAAATCAGTTTTGTCTGACTTCAGATTAGACTTTGTCGGGAACCTTTCAACACCGTTGTCTTCATCGGGCATTGGTAAAACCCCAGAGTTTTTTGATGGAGACATTCAGTGCTTCTACGCACTCCCTCATCATCTAGGCTAGCAGTGCTCTGCTTAATAGAAAATAATGCTTAACAGCATACTGAGACTTAGGTTCACCAAATTTATGTTTAAGAAGATAATTAAAATGGCAGTTAAGTAATATCATGTCCTATTTCCATAATGCTTAAATTACAAACATTTATATATTGATTTTCTGAATAGAGAATAATGCATTCTGTTTTCAAATGTAAATTAGAGAAGAGACATCTCTGAGCAAATACCAAACTAGGCAAAGAATCAGGAAGTTGTTTTGAAACTCCAGATGACAGTCTGGGGCAATGCTTTCTGCGTAGTACAGAGGCAAATTAACTGCAGCAGATTCTGAGGCAGAAATGTATCTTGATTTTGGTGGTTTTGTTTTTGTTTCTGCTTCTGTTTTGTTTCTTTTTAATCACTTACCACTTTCAAATTTAATTTATAACTGTTGTTCAAAAGTGTATTTCCCAAATAATATATATTTATTGATGCTGATTAGACCAAGAACAACAACCACAAAGTCCCTAGAAATGATCCCCAGCCTTGTTGTGGGCCTGTTTTCCAGCTAAATAAATGACAACGCATGATTCTCAGGCAAGAACACAACACCATTGTCAGGAACAAAATTGCTCTTCAAACTATAGCTAAAAGGCCTTAGCAGAAAAATTGGGGTCAGGCCCTTTAACATGTATCAGATAAATCCAAAATCAGTTTAATATGTTTTGTGCTTGGAGAGTAAAAAATAATTGATATCTGATCAATGGCAGTGCTGGGAGCACAAAGGTTTTCAGGCATTCCCAGCAGGAAATCAATAGATAACAAAGTTTCTAACTTATCAAGCATAGCAAATGGCAACAGACACAATGAAATGCATGTGGTTATGGCTGGAGTTTGGGCAGAACATAAAGTTTATTATCAAGGCATCATATGGCACATTTAATGTCACTGATAACTCCATTTCTCCTTGGGTAATGGCTATGTGTGGGTACAGCACAGCTGAGTGACTCATTAAAATCCAAACAAGTGATTTTCTGTGTTATTAGAGGCTTCCTTTACACGGTTTAATTTTTGGAGTTGTCCTATTATATGAACTGCACAAAATTTCAGTAAATGGACAACATAATGATAAGCAATCAACAGGTACCCTGCAAGTGAATGCCTACATAAAGAAGGATGGCCATGGCACGTTGCACACTCCTGGTTAATAGCACAGGACTTGAGAATTTCAAGGGTTATTTTTTTGCTGAGTGTGGTGGCCAAACCTCTAATCCCCAGCACCTAGGAAGTAGAGTAAGGAAGACAGAGTTCCAGGCTCATGTATATGTTTCTATACGTCATGGAACATGGTATCTCTATTATACTTTTCTAAGAGGACCACCACTACTCAGGGATATTTTACCACCCTGTCTAAATCAATTCCAAAAGAGTCCCAAACCCTTTCAAATACCATTACAAAAAGGGTTAGGGGTTTCAACATATGAAGGGACACAAGACCTAACACTGAGTCATGGTACAAACTTCCTCCACTGATACTGTGTCCTTGTAATTCACAACTGTGTTGTTTGTATTCATGCCGAAACCCAACTGCATTCAATAAATAAATCTTGACAACATCAATAAAGGTAAGAATAGTTGTCCACGGCTCCGAAATGACAAATAACATATATTTATAAAAATTAAGTCTTCAGCTAAAATGCAAGATTATTTTGATATGATGTTGATATTTTTTATTTTTATTTCAATAATCTGATTGCAGATTAATAAATAATAAGAAAACACATATAATCAATAATTATTTTAGTTAATTAGCAAGAAACATAAGAAGAGTATATAAAATGCTGAACTGAAAATAATTTACTAAGATTGGGAGGAGCTCTTTTACTAGGTGTGACATTAATAAGTTATTTTTAATTAGAAAAAATAAAAGTGTAGTGGTAGAGACAACACCTGAGGATCGCACTATGTGCAGAGCTCCGTGGAAGGATGTGGAGACTTTAACATGAGGGAAGAGTGCTTTCTAATCGCCAAGAGGTGAGATCCAACGGGCAAGAGCACTCTTTCCAGGAGAGAAAGAGAACATAAGATTTTATTTGAGGAATCGTCCTCATTCATACAAATTATCATTAATACAAAAAGAGAATGACTGCTTCCAGCTGAGGAACCGAGACTTCAGGGAGATGAACTAAACGATAAAATGGTTTAACAGTTGTTTCCGTCCAAACAGGAGGAGACGGCTACACCTGACTTCAAAGGATTGCAGCTGAAGGAAAAGACGCTTCAGTGCAGGACTCGCACTTGTGTGTGTTTTCCTAACTTGGGCAAGGAGGAGGAAAAAAAGAACAGTTTAAACATAAAGGAACTAAGGGTCCAACTATTTTCTCTTTTAAGCCTTGGTATTCCAAAGCAGCTCAATAAAATTCTTCCCCTCAGGAAGATGCTTTCACTTAAGTCCAATTGAAAGTTGGCACAGTTAATAGCATAAAATTAATAAGAACACCCACAGTCTCAAAATACTGGGTATGGGAGCTGACTGAGAATCCACATCAAGGTCTGACCCAGCTACCACAGACCTGGTGAAATTTTCCCAGTGAATGCTCCACTTTTGAAATTTCATGACACGTTATGCCCTTAGATATGCATATGTATTTTTACTCTAAAGATGAGAATTTTGGCTCTCTGTCAGACTTCTCAGGGTTTTTACTTTCCTTCAACTTCAAGTAAAAAGTCTTTGTTTGCTTGTTTGTTTGTTTGTTTTTATTTTCCAAGACAGAGTGCCTTCCTAGTTAGCTTTATAGGCCAGGCTGGTCTCAGTCTCAAAGCTTTGTCTGCCTCTGTCTCTCAAATGCTGGAATTAAAGGTGTGCATTGCCACACCCAGCCCCAGGAAGTTTATTTTTCTGGTAAATACTTTTGAAGAAGGCAGTGATTTTTCCATTACTTTACAGAGAAGACATGATATTATTAAATAATATTCATCATTCATAGGATTTAGGATATATCCATACATACTCTTCAGGAAAGCAGGGACCAAATAATTACCCTCACTGTGTGTTAACTATTTTCTTTTCAAAATAATGTGAAAAATTAATAAAAATGAAATTTCTTAAACTAAAACTAAATGAATTAAATGTATTTATCTTCTAAACCCTTTTGCCTGAGAATTTTTTGATTCCATACTGCTCTTGACCCTCACCTCTCCCTAAACCTAACATGGTCCATACGCAATATCAAGGTTATTACTGTCCTTATGGAAAATCTAGCTGTGATGGTGTAGGAGGGTCTTCTGTCTATGTGTTACTTTCGTTGGTTAAATAAAGAAACTGCCTTGGCCTTTTGATAGGGCAGAAAATTAGGTGGGCAGAGT
>LOEQ01010958.1:0-23686 GCA_001685075.1 Bramus lutescens
TGCTGGCAAGAAGAGCTCCAGTGTTGCGTCATTCCTTGCTGGTCGAGGGGGGCGTGACATACTGTTCTATTACTGAACTGTACTCCTACAGATGCTTGTTCTTCCCCACCCCTCCATGTGAAAAAGCATTCACTATTCTTACTTTGCTTGGTGATTTGTTTTCAAAAGATCAGTAACAATAACGCATTTTGATAAGTACTGGGAGAAATAGTATATTTTCATTTTGTTTTATGTCACCAGAATGTCCAAATTTGCTCTTTCTTCAGGCTAAAATGGAGATAAGGAATTTTAGTGGTAAACAAGGAAATTTTAAAGTCTCTGGTCTGCCTTAGGTTAGGCAATGTTTTTCCTGGAAAAGAGCACTTGAGTAGTAAAATTTGTTCTTAGTTCCTAACACAGAGAAGTATTTTGTAAGTGTAGACTATTAGTACAGGTATTCCTTTTTGCTCTGTTATTTTCTTCATAGAAACAGATTCTGAGCCAGACTTTGCATGCAGAGACCTTATTAAAGCTGCTATCATCAAGCTCACCTCTGAGCGGGAGACTAGGAGGCTGTATGCAGTCCATAGGAAGGGAGAGTTATCACAGCAGGGATTCTTAGATGTGTGTTCTCTCTAAAGGGGTACAATCTTTCTGATGAAATTCTTTTCTGAATAAGGTCATTTCTGAGGTAGTAGTCATTCCTAAAGGTAGTATAAAGCAATATACCACAGTGAACACAGTGAACAGTGCTCCTTTATTTATTCTGTCTTCAATATTTAGAGATATGTAAGAATATTTGTACACTGTTTTCTTTTTTCTACAAGAAAAATGCTGACATATGAATAATATATATTTCATTATAAATAAACTTTATTCTTTAATAAAGTCCAAGTAATAAGAAGGTATGGTAGTTTGAAAGCAATTGGCCCACATAAGCTCATAGGGAGTGGCACTATGAAGAGATGTGGCTTTGTTGAAGTAGGTATGGCCCTCTTGGAGGAACTGTGTTACTGTAGGGGTGGGATTTGAGAGCTCATAAATGTTCAAACCATACTCAGTGTCTCAGATAACTTCCTGTTGCCTGGGGATCAAGATGTAGAACTCTCCCTTTCTTCTCCAGCACCATGTCTGTTTGCACGTTGACATGTCTTGCAATGATGATAATGGATTAAACCTCAATTAAAAGTTTTCCTTTATAAGAGTTGTTATGGAGGCTGTTCAATGCAAGAATTAATTCAACAATCTAAAAAGCAACATGTTAACATTAGAACCCAGTGGTCATACAACAGGAAGACTTGATAATCCTAACCCAGAAGAAGCAGAAGAAAACATTTTAAACATAACTTCATGAGGTTGATGGAGACCTTTAAAGAGGAAATGAAAAATTCCCCTAAGGAAATGGAGGAAAAGACAAACAGAAAATGGAAGAAATCAATAAATCTCTCAAAGAAAACCAAAAAAAAAGAGCAATCAAATAGGTGAAGCAAACAGTTCAAAGAGTTCAAGACTTGAAGACTGAAATAGGGTCAATAAAGAAAACTGAAACCATGGGATCTCTGGAAATAGAAAATCTGAGTAAATTAACAGGAACTACAGAGGCAAACATAACCAACAGAATACAAGAAATGGAAGAGAGAATCTAAGGTGTTAAAGATACTATAGAGGAAATAGATTTGAAGGTCAAAGAGAACATTATATCTGACAAATTTCTAATACAAAACAACCAGGACATCTGGGACACAACACCATGAAAAATCAAAACCTAAGAATAATACGGATAGAAGAAGGAGAAGAACTCTGGCTCAAAGACATAGAAAATATATTTAACAAAATCAAAGAAGAAAACTTTCCTAACCTAAAGAAGAATATCCCTAAACACAAGAAGCTTACAGAACACCAAATAGACTGTACCAAAAAAGTCCCCTCACCATACAATAATCAAAATACAAAACATACAGAATAAAGAAAGATTATCATGAACTGCAAATGAAAAAGGTCAAGTAACATACCAGAATTGCATCCAATTTCTCAATGGAAACCATAAAAGCCAGAAGGTCCTGGACAGATGTACAGCAGACATTAAGAGACTATGGATGCAAGCCCAGACTACTATACCCAGCAAAGTTTTCAGTCGCCATTGATGGAAAAAAAAACATATATTCCACGACAAAACCAGATGTAAGGAATACCTTTCCACAAATACAGCCCTATAGAGAGTACTAGAAGGAAGAGAGTACTAGAAGGAAAAGTCCAGCCCAAGGAAGTTAACTGCACCCAAAAAAATCACAGGCAACAGAAAACCTCACACCAGCAAACCCCAAAGAAGAGAAATACACAAACACTACCACTGAAAAATAATAGGAACTAATAATCACTGGTCATTAATATCTCCCTTTTTTATTTTCTTATTAGTGTTTTTTTGAGATAGGGTTTCTTTGTAGCTTTGGATCCTCTTTTGGAACTAGCTCTTATGGACTATGCTGTACCTGAACTCAAAAAGACTCGCCTTCCTCTGCCTCCTTAGTGCTGGAATTAAAGGCATGCTCCACTGCCACCCAGCTCATTAATATCTATTAATATCAATGGACTCAATTCACCTATAAAAAGGCWCAGGCTAAGAGAATGGATATATGATGTGGGATTCCCCTCTGTATGCTGTGAATGCCATTGGTTAATAAAGTAACTGCTTTAAGCCTATAACAGAGCAGGGCAGAACAGAGCTAGGTGGGGAAAACTAAACTGAGTGCTGGGAGAAAGAAACCAGAGTCAGAGAGAAACCAGAGACAGTCACTGGAACTTTACTCGGTAAGCCACAGCCTCATGGTAATACACAGATTAATAGAGATGGCTTAAATTAAGATATGAGTTAGCCAGAAATGCACTTAAGCTGCTGGCCAAATAGTAATGCAAATAATATGGTTTCTGTGTGATTATTCCAGGACTTTGGACAGACAGGAAAAAAACAAATGACCTCATACATGAGTTATGAAAGCAGGATTCACCCTTCTGCTGAATACAAGAAACACACCTCAACCTCTAAGACAAACATTACCTAAAAGTAAGGGCTTGGAAAAAGATTTTATATCAAATGGACCTAAGAAACAAGTGGGTATAGCTGTCCTAATATCTAACAAAATAAACTTTAAACTAAAATCAATTAGAAGAGATGGAGAAGTACACTTTGTTCTCATGACAGGAACAATCTATCAAGATGTGAAGTCTCAATCCTGAACATCTATGCCCTAATACAGGAGCACCAATACGAGAGCTAGCCAATAAGCTTAAAGCACACATCAAACACTACACACTAATAGTAGAAGACATCAATACCCCACTCTCCACAATGGACAGGTCAATTAGACATAAACTTAACAGAGAAATAATAGAACTAAGAGATGCCGCTGTACTCTCTCATCTGTCCTTTAATATATCTCCAATGAACTGTATAGCCATTTGATTGCTTTTTCCTTGCCCCATATTTTTATATTTGCAAAATTTACTCCTGATATTACTGTCCTGCTTTATCCTATGCTTCCTTAAATTCTATTCTTTAGTACTCATTACTCACGTTTCCACCTGTAGCACAGTATTTTCTCATGGGTTCCTCATTTTCTCTTCCATATTTCTGGTCACTTTTCCAGCATTTCTCTGGGTTCAGCGGTTAGCCGAACATTGGGCACAATTATGTTGGGGTCCATCCCTGACATAAACTGTCTCTCTGGACCACAGTGGAGGCATGGGAATAATTGAGACACAGTTCACATAACAATATTGGAAGGGACTCTCAGGGTTCAATCAAATCCTGATGATCACCTACCCTGGTTGTTGTAGGACCAGAGATCCAGACAAAACACTTCACCACAGCTCCCACATGGTAGTCACCATGATATCTGATGGTAGTGTGGCCACTTAGATTAATATGGCCCTGGTAACAGCATGACCCTTGGACATCAACATAGCTTAAGGTAGCAGCCCAGATCGTGGGCATCTGTACCACCTTCTCTAATAACAGGGCAACTGAAATTAACACAAAAGCCATGTGGATGCTCAGTGTTAGAATTGCCACTGGAGGCCATGTTTGTGCCTGAGGGCCACACTGCCACTGGGGTCATACTAATGTGAGTAGCCTGCACTGCCACCCCAGGGCCATGGAGAGATCTGGGCCTGAGTTGTGGGATAGGGTCATGTCTGGGTCCCTGGTTTGACCACAACTGTGCTCTGTGTCGATTTCTGTGGTTATGTTACCACCAGGTCAATAGATAGCTGGCACCAGTGGCTTGGGCACCAGAGAACTGATCCTGCCACTCCTAGGCCTCCTCAGCATGAAAGCTGCCCTACTTCCAAGGAGAACTGGCATGAAATACATGCATGTGGGAGAGCTGTCCCTGACCTTAGAAGGCCCTTGGAGAACTACTCCCCACCTTGTTACCCAATGCAATGGGAAACCAGGTCATACACATGGAAGGGCTATCTCCATCGTTCTCATCTTCACAAGAGATCTAGCACTGATTCTTGCTTGAGGGTGGTGTTCCTAGTGGACGCACAGACTGGCCAACTCTTCTAGCACCCAGGCCCATATCTAGAGCTTTGAGTTTGGCCACCCCATCTATGACCCTGCTGGAGTGGATTAAGAGACTAGTCCTGTACCATAGCCATGGAATCTCTACGATGAGAGCAACAGCAAGATATCCAAGAGAAGTTTTGGTGAGAGAACAATACTGATGCTGTACCAGAAGCCAGAGGTCTTGAACCTGACCAACAACTCATTGCAATAATTATTTGCAAGTAAAGCTATTTGGGCAAAAAGATACACTGCATGAAACACCATGGCTCCCAAGGCCACTAAGACTAATGGGTATGTGATAGAGAGGTGGGAGAGATGGACAACCCATTTTTTTTTAATTTTCATTTTGAGGAAAGTTGCAAGGATGGAGAGTGTACATGGAAGGACAGAGAAATGAGGGGATTGGGGTGCACGATGGGAAAGTCCAAATGAATTACAAAAAAAAAAACATATAAAGTAAAAAGAAATTTTAAAAAACTTTAAATCATAATTTAATAGAATGCTCCCAATATAAGTGAGAGAAGTAAGAAAAGGATGGATTAATTTCTTTTCTCAGAGTGAGAGAAGCATTCCAGAAATCTCAAGCAAAAGATACCACTGAACCCTTAGCTCCAAAATAAGGTCAATTTAAGGGACGAACCTTTTTTTAGAAACTCGTAGAAATAACAGTAATCTCAATGAAAAAATGTTTTCTCTCCTCTCATCCTTGCCACCTGCAGCAGGTGAGAGAGCCGGCCCCAGGGCCACTGGAATAAGAGAACTGCCCCTTCCACTCACCAGATGCAGCACACAAGAGACTGGACATGGCACCTTACCTGGGCAGCACATTAGAGCTTACCCTGTTTGCAGGGGCGCTGGTGAGCCTGGCCTGTGGGTGTGAGAGCAGGAGAGTTGCCCCTTCCCTCTCCCTTATATGCCATAGGAAGACATGGGTAAGAGAAATATGACCCCCACCCCACTCCTTGCCAGCTGTGACAGGAGGGAGAGCTGCTCTTGGAGCCATGAGAACAGAAGAGTTGATTTTACCCCTCACCTAATCCTAACAGCCGGCCCTGAACCTAAACTGAACAAAACAGTATGAATGGTCTTGGTGGTATGTGTGTGGGTGAGCTAAACCCAAGGGTATCAGAGAAGAACAAGTTACACGCTTTACTGTCTGCTACACTGGATGAACTAATTGTAATAGTGCTGGAGACCTTGCCTAGGTGGGGACTGTGAGAGAAAGTTGGCACACTGATCCATTCATCTATCACCCAGGCCCAGCACCAGGACCATGTGTTGTAGGCCCACTACAACACCCACCTCATCTATGAACTGCTGGAGCATAGGAAGGAGCAGGACTTGCAGATTCAAAGCTACAGGCTCACCATAAGACAAGGCAACAATACGATCTCCAAGAAGAGTCACAGTAATGGTCCAGTATTGATGGTGTAATGGAGCCTGAGGCTTCAAACCAGAGTAATGACTATTGGAATGAAAACGGACAAGTAAGATGTATGGATTAAAGGGTGTACTGTGTGACTCAATGGGCCGCACTACAATTTCCATGCCAATATTTTTGTTTGTTTGTTTGTTTTGTTCTATATTGTTGTCTTGTTGTTTTTGCTTTTATTTATTTTTATTGATCTCTGCATTTTTCTCTGCTCCCCTCACTTTTATGTTTAAATTTTATTTTGTGGGGGAGGTTGCAAGGACAGAGGGCAGACGTGAGGGGACAGGGGTAGGAGTAGAATCAGGATGCAAGTTATGACATCCACAAAGATTCATTAAAACCTTTTTTACAAAAGGACATCCATAAAGTAAAAAAAAAAATTAAACAAGTGTTTGTGGATGTACTAAGCATCTTAATGGGAAAAATGTCTGGATAATAACAGTAGAATTTTTAAATCCATTCAGCTTACGAAATGTGCACTCACACATAAAGGAACAACATGATGCCAAAAAGGACTTTAGATAGTGAATTTAAATAATCTGAGATGCAGATGGTTTCCAGGAAATAGAAAATAGTGAAGTTACATGCTAGAGAAGAGAGTAAGCAGGAAACACACTACAATCTTCTCAGTCTTCAGTTGGATATTCTAGATCCAGGTCAATCATATATTTAAATCCTCTTAGAGGAATAGTATTATCCAAAGAAGCATTCTTTCTTTCTTATTTCAAACTTTCAGGTTTTTCTCCTATATAAAAGATTAGACCAAGTACCTTTCACCTAAGTAGGTAAAGGAACCACAAGTGAGACACATGATGTCACTTAGTTTCGGAGACAATGTCTCGTAATACATCTGTGTCCAACTTGTATTTCAAAATTCTCCTGCTTTAGTCTCCTGAGTCCTGAGATTGCAAAAATATACCACTACATTTTGGGGGCTTTTGCACTGGAATTTCTATAGGGTAGTTCATGCTTATATTTCATAGGTATAGTCTCCTTAAATTCTCTTTCCCTCCCTCCCTCCCTCNATATATATATGTTTAATCCCCACATACGTTATGAAAATATATGTTAATGAGAGATGGTAATGAAAATGATCATTATCATTTACAATTGCCTAACTATATCCAGCTTACTAAATAATTCTATAAAATCAGTCATTTATGTACCAGAGTGATCCACAGGCCTGAGTCAGAGTGACAGGGCTGTGAGGAAAGGAAGACCCATGAGCTGGCAGTGGACAGAAGCACATCCAACAAGAGCATGGTCTTCCTCATAGAGAACCAAAAAGAGCAGGGGAGGACAGTATCTTTCCCACATCACAGGTATCCATCCTTCTAAAGCAGAAAACATAATGTCCATAAGGAAAGAAGATGAATCTAATCAAAGTCAATTTCTTCTTTTTTTTCCTGTGTTATGAACAACCTACTCTGGTTTTTTTTGCAGAAAATACAAATATTAAGATATAAAGATTTTAATGTGCAAAATAATTCTGTTCTGGTGTCTGCTGAGAAGCACATCTATTCTTCTGAACTTTTCTGTTGCTTCGCTGAGTACGACTGCATTTTCCTGGATTTTAAATAGGTTATCATGAACTTTAGGAAGCATAATGTACTGGAAATGTATTAATTTTATATTCACACCTCAGGCTAAACCTTTGTCTCATGACACTTCCCATTTAATAAAAAATCCCAAACAGTAAAGGCAAAGGAATGGTCCTGCTGAACACCACCAAGTGATACCTGTGGGCCCATAACTCACCAGGGCCCAACTGAGGAAGCAATTGTGAACTCTATGTGTGTGATGTGGTCATTAAGACTGCACCGAGGGATCTGCTGAGAGCTGTATGTGTCATTCTGGTTTCCTTTAACTCTTTCTACTCTCTATAAGGAAATATCGCACAATGGAAACACATTCCAGCTTCCACTGGGCCCGATCCAGAAGATATCTTCCTGGAGCAAAAGAAGTCATTGTGGCTTCATGCACTCTATGATTTGTGCATGAAGGGATGAAATGACAAAAATAAGATTAAGAAGGGAGAAAAGAGGAATAAAGAAATATTGTAATTACATTATAATCTGGAAAAGAGAAGAAAGATTCAAATATAAAAAAAAACAAGAGTCAATCAAAGGGTAATCTCAAGTAGTACCTGAGCAGTAGAAGTCACAGCAGCTTTTCACAAATTTCTTCTTTTTGTTCATGGTCCAGAGCTTTCTTTTCCTCAGTTTCTGTAGCTCTATATACAGAAATGAAGTAACTTTTTATTTAGATATTTCAATATTATCACTTCAGATCTATTTAATGGTACTTTAAAATATTAAAATTGGAAAAAGTCTTAGCTTAATATTCCATTATGCTGCTATTTTCTCTTGAGATATTCATATGATCTCATAGAGGAAATTTTAAGTTGAACAAAAAAGCAATTTTATAATATTGAATCAACTCAGATTTTATCAATTTGTATAAATAGCTTATTTTATGAGCAACTGTATTATATAAACCTAAAATCATTTGTTCAATGTTACTAATGTGCAATTATTTACTGTACTAGCTATTTCATGATAGTTTATTTGTTTTTATTTTTCATATATTTCTATGCCTGCATAAAAACATATAACCCTGTGATTTCTCAAAATATAAAAACACACAAATAAATAAAATATAGCCTTTATGTAGAAGTACATGTATCACATATTTTAAACTAGGTTTAAAATAGTTGGGATGACTAATGAATTATTTGATTCATTAAATGTAGAAGGTAACAATGGCAGACTGGATTATTCATGTTTTGGGATTTCTTTCTAGATAACTGGTCATTTCTATCTCGACAGCAACATTTGTTTTCTGGCTAGAGGAAGATGGCACAACAAAGAGTTTTACAAAAAATATCAAAATAGAAGATTTTTATTTAATTATTATTTATTTAGGACTAATTGTTCCAAACTATTGCTTTCTGAATGTGCTTACTTGATCCTCATGAATGACTACTTTTTTTTCTTATTCTCATATCCTGGTTAAGTTATGGAAAGTACACATTTTCAATGATCCTTTCTAAGTTCAAATATTTGCAGGTAGATAATACAAGGTGACATTAACAAATATAGCTTTAAAAACTATTTTATCAGTTCCTTGGCAATTTTATAAAATGCATTTGATCACATTCATACCAAATTCCTTCCCTTAATTCAGGGTGCTATAGAGGCATGAATGTGATGAGTTTACATCATATAGCTTTTACTTAAGTTTTAGCCATTTCGTGGCAACATTTTTTACTGTTGTTCTTACAGATATTTAAACTATACTAATGGCAATATAAGCTAAATCTAATTCCTTAGAAATTTTATCTGCCTTTTAGATTAGAAAAGACTTCTTACCTGTAACCAAATGATTATAATTTTGCTTCCTTTTCCATACCTGATCCATAATACCCTGTCAAGGATATGTTCAAGGTATAAAACTCAGCTGAATATGTTGGATTATTATAAAACACAAAAGAAACTATACTTAAGCTACAAAATCAATCCAAATTTCATTTTATGCATAAAATCTAATATTTGTTATTAGATTATACTATGGGATGTTTATATAAATAAAACCTTTGTGATTTGTTCAAAATAAGATTTACTTTTAATAGTCAAAATCCAAGGCATATTAATGACCTAACAGTAACAAAATGATTTTTGTAAAGTAATGCTTTAATAAAAGTGTGTTACTATAGGTAACTTTCATTAAGATACAATTCTTTTGTAAATATCATAATGGTGCAATCAAATACTTAAAATAAGGATAAATTCAAAAATAAAGGCCAAAGTTTACCAATGCTTTGAAATTCTAAGAAGTAATGTATAAATGGAAACTGTCACTCTTTGCAAAAATTTTTAGGACTAATTAAGTTGTGGTCTTCTGCTTCCCAGATGGTTTTCTTGGGTGGCATGATCTGTCTTCTCTTATCTCCTGGGCATTGAAAAGGTATGAAAATAAGTGGAGACTCATGCGGCCATGGCCTAATTAGAATCATGCAGTTAGCCTCCAAAAAATTAAGTGCTTTGTGCTTGCTGTCTAGTCCCTTACTGTCAAATTATCTTAAATCCTTGTTTCCAATGAAACACTACATTATTCTTCTTCACGCCAATATCTTTGCTCTTATTAAAAATAATTGAATGCTTTATTATTCAAAATACTAGTTAGGATTGACTACCTATAATCTACAAGATAATGAAGAAATAGACAAGTCATAGTTGTATTCAAACTTGATATGATTATATATGTCTTGATAAGCCAAACAATGAATGGATTTCTTTAACTGAACACTAAATTTCCATACACCTTTGTCCCTTAAGTGGGAGATAAGTTATTAATCAGAATTAATATACTGCTCACATTTTGTGGATCAATGCTTGTAATAATATACATGTCTTTTGTTGGCTAGGATGAAGTTTAGAAATTTATAGGTGATACCAACTAAGACCACTGATCATAATGGAAATTCTAAAACTGGTGCTCAAATGACATTCTAATTTGATGGTAGTTTACAACAAATTTGGCTCTAGTTATTATACTGAAAGAAAGTTTAGTATAGCAAGTTGGACATTTGAAACCCAGAACCTACTAAGTTCTGGTTCTATTCATTCCAGTAATAAACATCTGTTGGGATTTCCAGGGAATATGAAATAAGCCATTTCTGTTTACTGCTCAGGACCAGAGCCTGGTGCTTGGTAAGTGAGGTTAGCCATTATTGTTCTCCAGCATGGATAAGTACCTGTGGTGGTTTCAGTTGCAATGACACTCATATATTTAATTACTTTGTCCCCAGTTGCTGAAACTCTTTTAGGAAGATTCAGAAATTATGGCTTTGGAGGAGGCATGTCAATGAGGGGCTGGCTTCAAGGTTTCAAAAATCTACAGCATTTCCAGTTAGCTCTTTCTCTTTCTCTGTCCCATGGTTCTGTCCTAAGATGTGAAAGCTCATCTGTTGTTGGATGAAAGTACTATAATGATATTTAAGATAATCATCATTCTGATTGCATGGCAAGGCCAGTTCTGGCACCCTCTCCTCTATTGCTTAGGATCTTAGCTGGGGTCATCCTTGTGGATTCCTGGGAAATTTTCTGGAGCCAGGTTTCTTGCTAACTCCATAATGGCTCCCTCAATAAAGATATCTTTTTCTTTGCTCTCACATCTCTCCCTCCTCCATCTCAACTATCCCATTCCCTCAAGTTCTCCTCATCTCTATCCTTCCCCATCTTTTCCCTATCCTTCTTCCCTCCACCCCCATGATCCCAATTTTGTTATGCGATCTTGTCTGTTTTCAATTTCAAGGTGGGTCTATATATGTTTTTCTTTGGGTTCACCTTATTACTTTGCTTCTCTAGGATCATGAACTATAGGCTCAATGACCTTTGTTTATGGCTAGAGTGAGTACATACCATATTAATATTTTTGGGTCTGGGTTACCCCACTCAGGATAGTCTTTTCTAATTTCATTCATTTGAATGCAAAATTCAAGATGTCATTGTTTTTTAACCACTGAATAGTACACTAATGTGTAGATGTGCCACATTTTTTTTATCCATTCTTCAGTTGAGGGGCATCAAGGTTGTTTCCAGGTTCTGGCTATTACTAATAGTGCTGCTATCTTGTATCAACTTGTTTACGAAAAGTAGTATTATTGAGCATCTTTTGGGTATATCCCCAAGAGTGGTATTGCTGGATCTGAGGTAGGTTGATTCCCAATTTTCTGAGAAACTGTCATACTGGTTTCCAAAGTGGTTGAACAAATTTGCATTCCCACCAGCAATGGATGAGTGTTCCCCTTACTCCACATCCTCTCCAGCATAAGCTATCATTAGTGTTTTTAACTTTAGCCATTCTGACAGGTGTAAGATGGTATCTCAGCGTTGTTTTGATTTGCATTTCCCTGATAGCTAAGAGAGTTGAACATGTCCTCATGTATCTTTTGGCCATTTACAACAACAGATGGAAACAGAGGCAGAGACCCACATCGGAGCACTGGATTGATCTCCCTAGGTCCAGCTGAAGAGTGGAAGGAGTGAGAATATGACAAAGAGGTCAAGACCATGAGGGGTTCATCCACCGAGACAGTTTGCCTGAGCTAATGGGAGTTCAACAACTCCAACTGGACTGGGAATGAACAAACATAGGACTAAACTAGTCCCTCTGAATGTGGTTTACAGTTGAGGCAGACTGAGGCTCCACTGACAGAGGAATTGGGATTTGTTTCTACTGCATGTACTGGCATTTTGGGTTTCTATTCTTTTTGGATGTATGCCTTGCTTAGCCTAGCTGTAGTGGAGAGGGCCTTGGACTTTCAACAAGGCAAAGTGCATTATCCTCTCTTAGGATTAGAGGGGATGGGTTTGAAGAGTGTGTGGAGGGAACGGGAAGAGAGAAGGGATTGGGAATTTGAATTGGTATTTTTTTAAAGTAATAATAATAAAAAATAAATTCTAGTACCTTGCTTGCCTGCCTCCCATCATGCTCCTAGCAATGATGGTCAAGGAGTTTAGCCTTCTGAAACTGTAAGTTCCAAGTACATTATTTCTTCTATAAATTGCCTTGGTCACAGAGTCTTATCACAGCAATAGAAAGATAAGTAAGATAGTTCCATGTGGAAACATTTCTTTAAGAAGATGTCAATCAAACCTGTAAATGTGTGTTCATTCTTTTTGAAGTTCAATGCTGAAAAGATTTTTAAAAATTACTAATATAACCTATGAGTGTAGTGAAAGGTGAGCAGGGGGCAGGACTACTTTTCGTCTGGCCCAGCTCCCGCACAGCTAGCTTATACCCTAAAATAACAACATATAAATTGTATTCATTTAAGCACTGCCTGGCCCATTTTATCTAGCCTNTTTATTAACCAATGAAAGTAACACATAGACAGATAACCCTCCTACATCATATGAGAATCATTTGTTTTCAGTAATGGTCCTTAATTGTAAAAATCCCATTTTAAAATATTTTGCCCAGGGCTGGAGAGATGGCTAAGTGGTTAAGAGCACTGCTGCACCACCTGCTCTTCCAAAGGTCCTGAGTTCAATTCTCAGCAACCACATGGCGGCTCACAAGCATCTGTAATGAGAGATGGTGCCCTTTTCTGGCCAGCAGGCCGAACACTGTACAAATAATAAATAAATAAACATTTAAAAATATTTTGCCCATAAGCTATTTATATTTTAAGTATCTTTACTTTTGCTATAGCTTTCATATAAAATAATTTAAAAACTTTCTTCAATGTAAAGGACTGCAGTTGTAGAATCATATTGAAATAACGAGAGATTTTTCTCTAAAATCATAGTTATAAGTAAATGAATATATATAATTATTATTGATTGATTTGTGAATATTTAACCCTGTAACACATTTTTGTTCAGTTAATAATAAGCCTAAGCTAATAGTCCTAACAGTTCATAATTGCTTTTATTTTGGTGTTGTCATCCATATTTAAGATTACTAACAAAAGGCAAATAAATTTAGTTTTCTTTGGAAATCATCCAGATACTTGACAAAATTGTCACAATTTTATCCTCCATAGTCTTTATTTAGTTGTTATTCATTCTTAAGTTGTTCTCTAAATACCCAAGTTTATTTTTTATCTTTCCATCAATGGGACACCTTGAAATGAAGGTAAAGGGAGAAATAAAATTTTCTAAGTCTAGTAATTCAAGTGTTTTATCACTTCCTAGAGAATGGTAAAACATTCATTTAAAGTTTACAAACAAATACTTGTGCCTTCATCTTACACAGCTTGTTGAGCTCTTGAACATTAGGGTGATCTTGGATAAATTTACCCATATATCGATTTATTTTTAATTATTTTGAGTTTCTAACCTCAATTACTAGTTCAAGAATTGAATATATAAAGATAATGGGATATCCATGATAATGATATGTACCATAGGAATTAAGATTGTTTTTCCTCTAGATTCTTAAATGTTCCCCACAAATTCTCATTCTCACACTTACTCTTGGTTTAATAAAAATTACTGCAGCTGGCATAAGGGCAGTATAGTAACTTACTTAAATTGAAATTAGCCTAATAGGTTATTCTTCTACATGAAGGTAGCTATTAATAAAGATATAATTAGGCTGTGTATAAATTAAGAGGCTGCTATCAAAGATAGTCCAGACTGTCAAGCTTACATATAAAAGCATATTTCTTGTCCACTTAATGCTCCAGAAAAGACTAGTCCTGATTCCCTAAGTTACTCAGGGACCCACACTGGCATTATCTCTGCAGTTATCACCAATCACTTGGCTTCTTACCTAATGGATAGAAAATCTGCACTGATTTCAGGCTTTGCACTACTACAAGAGGATCAGCAATATTAGTCACTTTCTGAGAACTGGTACCATGTTCCTGCAACACAGAGGATCCATGCTTATAAAGTGGTTGCATAGTAAACCTACCTCAACCTCACCAACAACCCCTCTCCACCCCAACCCTACTCTTGTTTCTTTAGACTTATTGTTTTCTCCTCCTCATTCAAGTTGTATTCTAGCTACAGGAAGAAAATCATGATTTCCAAGTCTCACATGCCAAAGTGACAAATTCATATACTATTATTTCATGATTTCCAATGCTGCTGGTAGTTGATAAATGCAAACATTTTTACCAATTTTTGTTCATTTATTACTAGCAAAGAATTCTCATTTGTAAAGTTCTTTAATTTTTAAAATGTTAATCACTTTTCTGTAATGTGTGTTGTACCTAAATTCCCTTATTTTGCCATATTTCTTTCAATATTGTTTATAAAATTTATCTTTGTTAATACTTGAAAAACTTACATAGGTATGTTGGTGATTTTTTTCCTTGGTTAATTCTTTTTGTATCCTGTTTAGATAAGTTTCATAAAATATTGGTATGATTTGTTTAAGTATATTTGTGGCTCCTCTTAGTGTTTAACTCTTTGATATGATTGGGATTATAAGGTGAGGATATCCCATTCTGATGACATTCCTTCTCCATCAATAACTGGGGTGGTATATACTTAGAAGTTATTATAACATTTAATAGTACTTTATCTAAAACATGTCACTGTATGTTCCCAGTTTATAATAACGGATGTTAAAAAGAATATTTTTATGTGGTATCTTATCTCGGTTACTTGGCAGCATTTTATGTTGTCTTTGAACAATTATTTATTAATATACAGTAACAAGAAAAACTGATTTTATAAATATTAACAAAAACAACAGAATCTTAGAGCTGATCTCCAAATACATTCAAACAGTATTTATATCTTATGTCACAATCTGAAAAAAATGCTAAAATCCTGAATTTCCTATCCTTATTGTAATTTGACACATTTTCTTCAATCAAGGAAAAAAGTCTATTATACTTAGTTAACATACTACTCAAACTTATCAGTTTCATGGAGCATAAAAAATTCATAAATTAATGGATAAATAGAAGGAATTAGCTGCATTAGTTTCTGAGACCATTTATAGAACTAAACTTTAAATGATTATAGAAAAGGTCAAGAGGAGATACAAAGACATACAGGTTGATAACACAGATACAGACGGGGGCAGCAGATAGAAAAGAACAAATCTATTAAACAAGATGTCAATACAAGAATTATGAACATGCATTTCATTTGGTCATTTATCTAGTCTCTTATTTTTCACAGGATTCTTTTAATTAAGTGAAGAGTTAAACATAATTAATCATGCGTAGATAAAACTCCAAATGTGCATCAAAACTAAAACATTCAAAATTATTCTAGTTCAGCTTAAATAACAACTGTAACAATGTTGTGTTACTAAAGGGACTCTGAGTTTTTGCTTGTTGTATCAAACGCCCTGTGAAGGATGAGCAAGCCAATCCTGAGTGCCATCTGTACCCTAGATGTGGTCTTCAGTTGTATGACTATCACATAGCCACCGAACTATACAAACAAACAAAACCATCAAAGAAATAATAAGGAAAAAGTCACCTGTAACTGTGGCGGTCTATTTCCACCCCTATGTTGTTTCATGGTTCTAAATGTTGGGCATTACCATCACACAGTCTACAGATTTCACTTACTACACCTATGCAATGTCACTATAATTTGTACAAGGCTTTTGTTATGTGAAGTTACATTTGAAAATAGTGGAAACAAGTTGTTGGGAGCATAACAGGAAGGTCCTTTCATCCGCAGCTCTCCAGAGAAATCAGAAATGTTAAGCGTCCAGGATTGTCTTTCCAGTGGGAAAAATGTAAAACCTGTTCTTCTAGAAAGCTGAGAATTGCAAGTGATCAGTAGCCTGGCTATCTGCATTATCTGTTGGGCCAGGCCATCCTATAATCAGGGCAGAGGTGGCTAGTAATCTACTTGATCCTTACAGTCAGAGGCTTTTAAACTCCCATAAACCAGCACCAGAGGCGGCTAATAGCCCAAGAGACTAGTACACTATTGCTAGCTATATGACAGACCCTTAATCCCCTAAACTAACACAGGTAGGTAGCCTATCTCTTGAATCCAACTTCTTGGAAGAAATGATATGTACCCTGAGTCAAGTTTCAATGTAGTTACACTTTCTTGTGAATTAAGGATTGTATTACACCAAGAAACCTTTTCCAAATTATACTGGGATTAAATATACTAGGTCTAAATGGTGTGATACTAGACTCTTGAGAAATTTTGATCAGATTAATGGAGTCAATCTGAACCGTTTTAATTCTCATACCATCTCAGTCCTCTTCTCTGCATGACACCTTCAGCGAAACCCTCTCCAAGTCTCCTACTTGTAGCAAATAAATAAAGCAAGATTTAATAAAAATATATCACTTTAAATTTGTTTTGATAAAGGTTCATAAAATGCTTACTGGACAATTAAAAATAAGAATAGAGGGGCTGGAGAGATGGCTCAGAGGTTAAGAGCACTGGTTGTTCTTCCAGAGAGGTCTTGAGTTCAATTCCCAGAACCCACATGGTGGCTCACAACCATCTGTAATGAGATCTGGTGCCCTCTTCTGGCCTGTAAGCATGCATGCAAATAGAACACTGTATACATAACAAATAAATAAATAAATCTTTAAAAAAAAATAAGAATAGATTGGTTCCATACACAGTTTGGTTGGCCTGTGCCTGTGACTTTGTGTAAGATGCTAAAGCTTCAGGCTATCTGTGCTAATGCTATGTGTTGGCGCTCTGTGCCCGGAACAATCATTACATGCAGTAACTTGCAGTAACTGCAGTCTTGTATGCACACTCCGGCTCCTGTTTCCCTCTCTGTGTACCACAGATGGAGTAAATGGGCCTGCAATTCCTTAGGGTTTTAAAAAATTCACTATTGTAGTTTAGAAATTGTGGCTGCTCCATTGACTTCCACTCATAGCAGTCTGCTTCAGTATATCCTCCTCTCCTATAGAGCCTGGAAAGATAAACCTAAAGCCTTGTTTACCATCTCTTTATGGACTGTTAATCAACAAAGCAGAAAATATAATGGATTGCAAATATTTACTAGGCTTGAGCTTCTATATACAGCTGTGCCTACATAATTTAATCAAGGCTTTACAAGGCAATTTATCTCATAGAGTTTTGCAATTCTGAATTTTAATAAGAAAAAAATACTAAGCAAACTATTTGCATTTTAGTGGTCTTGATTGTGACCATTAAATTAAAAGGTTTTCATTTATGATGTAATATGTAAAACTGTAAAAACAGACTGAACATTCTCCATTAACCATGCATAAGCGCATGCTTAGTTATAAAGAAAAATGTTGTCTCTAATTAAATGGACTGAAAATTTTCTCACAGGGAACCAAGAAAGTGACAGTTCTGTTCAAAGGACAGAAGAAACAGAATAAAGTGAATAACAGTCTTGGGGGAAGTAATGTCCAGTTTTATTGATGATGTTTCACTGAGAAATAAACTAAACATTCATTTCAAACATACACAGCATGTAACATATCTAATATTTAGAAATGAATCCCACAGATATACTCTCTCTCCTCAAATGTTTATTGCTTTATTTAATATATATTAATTTGACAGCCAATTGTGCTCCAATTTGTATACTACTTTATAAGTCTTCTTCTTTCTTTAGATAATATCTCTTTGGAAACCACAGCCTTACACAGTGGAAATGACCTTTTTAAGGAAACCTTGGGCTGGGAAACAAAGGGAACTCAAGCCAAGTCCTGGGTACCAATGTTTTCTGATCAAAACTAGTTCTGGAGGGAGACAATTATTTTCACTAAAAAAAAAAACATTAAAATAAAATCAGGGATGAGAGTCAGTTGCTGAAATGTAGACTGGTTTGTAAAAGAAGAAACTTCATACTCCAAAAATATTTTTAAAAGTATATAGCTTTTATAATAAGCACTAAGTAATAAACTAGGTAATGTCAGTATGGTTCAGACAATAAGAAAAAAGTAAAATTTAAAAGCCCTGTTAACTGCTGTCAGCCTTAGACAAGCAGGCTAAATATTCTCTTTCTAGAATTCTAGAGGGATGAAGATAAAAAATTCAAGGTCCATGTAATGGACATATATTGAATAAACTGTAATAAGCAATTAGCACAACACAGTAAAACATACAGCCATAAGTGTGTCAAACTGATAAGAGAAAGTCAGGTTAATTTGTGCTAATAATCTGTTCTTACATTCCACACATTATTTAAAGTAAACTATGGAGGAATAGAAACATAATAGCTATTTTACAGAGGTGCCTCACCTGGAAAGAAAAAAGAAACTGTGTAATTATGGCCCAGGGACACTGTTAGGGCTGGGAGGGTTGAGATAATCATGGAAGCAGCAAGGCTTTTATGTCACTTCTAAAGACACCAGCATGTGGTATAGCCAACCCCTGGGATCACTGGTATTGCTGGCAAAATGAAGTCCCCTGAGATATTTAGGGGATGGTGAGGAATTATGTGGGAGGTAATGGATGCTTTAATATTTTTGTACTTCGTAAGCCTGTCTGAATATTGTCACCTGTAAATTACTTGCCCCACCTTTTTCTGGATGCATGCACTTCTGTTTAGGATGTACATGGATTGGGAATTAGAGATTTAAATCCAAGGCAATTTTTTTAAGTAAAGCTTTACTTTAAATACCGATCTGTTGAAAAGTGAGAAATCCTTGGAAAGTAGACAGATAAACAGAAGTTTGAGAAACATGGATATTTTAAAATACCACATAATGTGATACAGACAGTGTTTATGTGCTTTAAATTTATCTCCACAATCTTAAAAGCAATCTTTGCTCCAATATTGTTATACATATCTGTAATTGCTTTAGAGAATTACAAATGCATGTGTTCTGCAATTTTTCTGTGTTTTTGCTATCACCCTCAGATCATGTGTTCTAATTGTTTGGCTGGAATTGCTTGTCAGCATAGACCATTGGAGAGTGACTTGTTTTTTTCTCTTTTATTCACTTTAATTCCAAAGTCTTAATGTCAATGTAATTTATTCATGCACACGTTAATGGGTTAAAAATTAAGATGAGATTCCAGAAAGTTGTGACTATTTTGTATTTAGCAATGTCTTTGCCAACAATGCTAAATGTTCTATTTTTTTTCCCTGATGGGAATACTTGGGACAAATGCCATTTGAACACTGCAAGAGTAAATGATCATGCTATATCTTTTATTTCTCTATTTAAGCTCATAAAAAGTTCTATTTTCCCGCAGTCCACAGATTGTCCTTGAATTAAGTGTTGTATTAGCTTTACTTTTGTTTATGTGAGGAAAATGCTGAGGAATGTGACTAAAAGCATGTTGGAAAAATATAACCAAGAGCCCAAGCATGGACATCTAATTGTATTGCATCTATCAACTCAGAAACAAAGAAAAACAACTCCAAATGGGTCATGGGGTAATACAAAGTTTATCGACCAACTACGAGTGGTTTGCCTCATCTATCTATCAGGGATTATGATAGTAATAGGCAGATGTAAAGTAAGCAGGTACACCAATGGTTTGCCATTTTTGTGAAAGCTTACTATTTTGATGTTGTTCTTGCTGCTGATGTTGTTGTTGTTGGAGATGAGGGTTCAGGAAGTTCCAGGTTCTCATCATGCTCAGATTGACCTCAAACATTCTATGTTGCAAAAGATAACCTTGAACTTCAAGTATTCCCTCTAACATAGTGGTTTGATTTCAGGACTGCTCTATCATATCACATGTTTGTGGGTGTGCTAGGGCTTTTTGTATGCTAGGCAAACACTCTAACAACAACAGAGCCACATCAGCAACCTCTGTGAGCTTTTTATAAGGTTTAAAGAAATCACTAATAAGACTCTTTAAAACCAATATGAGATTAAACAATAAAAGACTTTGGCCATCTTCCTGGACTGAATGAGACTGTGTCAAATCACACCTGGAATTCTTTTTCATGCACAAACAGGTGAAAGTGGGGATAAAAAGACAACCCCCAAATTATAGGTATAGGTGAGGCTATTTCAAAGACTAAAGAGGCATTAGACTTCGGTTCAAGCAGAGAAAGAAAATGAACAATTAAAAATCCACCGATTTTTTGGTACAAATAATAAATTAGAATATTATTTGGTACAAATAATAAATAGTAGAGTAGAACTATTCTAATTCTCTTAAGGTAAAATAACACAAACACACACAAAAGCAAATTTCTTAGTTTTAGAAGCTAAATGCTTAAGTATTCAAATATATCCAACTTATAAAATAGCTCAGCAAGAAAAAAATTATATACTTATATGAATTGTTATATTAAAATGCCACAAAATTAGACTGGAAGAGAGAAGACCTCTCGATAAAGGATGGCAAGATACAAGCAAAGTGAAGAAGGATATAGGAAACATGTGAGGGTTTTTACCTTTATTAGAAAGGAAGGAGGGAGGACAATGCTAAAGGATGAGGGGAGGTGGAATACATAAAAATAAGGATGTTTGAAAAGGACACGGGGAATCAAATTAATCTAAATTTACATTAACATTACTGATAGCACACACACATACCCACACACATTCACACATATAAAGTTACACTGCTTGGGGTGAAATTGGTCTTCCCAAGAGTTGTACAAATATAATATCAAGCAAAGCTCAAGTGTTAGTTATGAGAAAACTCTTAGAGTTGTAGGTCAAAAAGGTCCAAGAAACTTTCAAAACTATACAGGTTATTGGTATTTCCCTTGGCTACCTCCCAGCAGTTAAAGGTAACTCCCTATTTCATTGCTGAAGACACCATGTTCTTTACACTCAGGGCTCAGGATCAATCTGGATCTAACTGGGAAGCTGCCTATCTGAAGATTAGCTTTCATATTAACTGAAGGCGCTATGCAGGTTGCCATGGCGAGGAAGCAATCAATAGTGCTAATCAACTGTGATGTCTATGAACCCTAACAATGAACAGCATGATAAGATACCCTTAAGAGTGCAATAGTGGAACTTGTATATTGGATGTAACCAACAGTTGTCTAATTGTACATAGACCTATTTAACTTGCTACCATAAAACTAGCCAATGACCGGTGGCTAATGAAAGCATGGATCTTAGAGAAGAACTACTACAGCCACTTGGCTAAGCAGTTTAATTCTTAACTGCCTTTAAGATAATTTTTCTTATTCTCACAGGTGAATTTGGTTTTCGCTCTTCATCGAAGACACGTTTTTGCAGCCACAGCAGCACACCATTATACAAGGTCACAATGTGTCGCATTATAGAGAACAACTGACGTCTCTAACACTGCCCCTATACCTAAGACACGGAGAGCCTCATGGAAGAAGGAAAACTATTGCAAGAATCAGAGTATCTGGAAGCCTGCTGAGAGATTGTGTCTTCTATATATTTCAGAGAAGACACACTCATGAAATCTTAATAATATGGCTGACAGCCCAGGCGAAACCTGAGGAGTGAAAATACCAATCAGCATATCATCATGGATAGGGGAAATCTCACAGGAAGTCTCTTATTTTCCTAGATTATGATCTACAAGCAATTAAGGACTACTGAAAGAGAATTAGTCTTCCCCAGAGTTGATCCCCCTAATTGATTATCCAATAACAGTAAGTGGTCATCCCTAAGAACATTTACATGTAAGCAACATTAAATGAACTCACCAGGTTGCACTAATATATTTATTTATTTATATGTGTATGTGTGTGTGTGTGTACAAAATAGGTAAAGAAAAATAGAGCATGCATTTGAGATTGATTCTAGGTTGTAAATGGGGAAGGTGGTTTAGTTTTAATTAAAAATAATAGTTTAAAAAATCATTACACTGAATCTAATTGATGATCACATATAAGTTCATTATAAATTAGTCATTTTCAGAAATATTTAAAATTTTATAAAATAAAAACATACAAAACTCATAAGCAGAATGTGAGCCAGACAAAAGAACTCAATGGTCATACCAGAACTTTTGACCAGCAGAGCAGATGGCCTTTCACTATAATTCAAAGTGTGAAATAAATATCACGACATCATTTCCACTCACACTGTGGTGGATTGAATGTGAATGTCCCCTATAGGCTCATACGTTTGAACACTTAGTCCCCAGCTGGTAGAACTGTTTGGGAAGAGTTGGGAGATATGGCCTTGTTGGAGTTGGCATGTCACTGAAGGTATATTTTGAAGTTTCCAAAGCTCTTGCCAATCTCAGTGTTAAACTCTTTATCTTGTGCTTCTAGATCAAGAAGTTGCAGGCAAATGAATGGATCTAGAAAACATCACATTGAGTGAGGTAACCTAGACCCAGAAAGACAGTTATCATATGTATTCACTCATAAGTGGGTTTTAAACAAAAGCAAAGAAAACCAGCCTACAAATCACAATCCCAGAGAACCTAGACAACAATGAGGACCCTAAGAGAGACATACAAGGATCTATTCTACATGGAAAGTAGAAAAAGACAAGATCTGCTGAGTAAAATGGGAGCATGGGGACCTTGGGGGAGGGTGGAAGGGGAGGGGAGAGAAAGGAAAGGGGACAGAGAAAAATGTAGAGCTCAATAAAATCAATTAAAAAAAAAAGAAGTAAGCTTTCAGCTACTGCTCCAGTGCCCTGCCTGCCATACTCCCTGTAATTCCTTTAGCCACCCATAAGGCTGCACTTCCGGGCTCGGAGGCCAGCATACATCTCCCAGGTGCACGTGCGTAAGTNGTTTTCCAATTATTAAACTAAATCTGTTATATTGAACTGGTCTGATTGATCCTATTTACCGGTAAACCACGCCCATCGAATGACCCTCCTACACCAAAAAAGTAGCTCAAATAGGTCTGTGACTTACACAAACCCAAGGGATAACAGGTGGTAGAGATGGGAATTAGGCATTGTTGACGTCTAGAGCCTTTAAGTGTCTGGTGAATCTAGGAGCTCATAAAGACTTAGTACACACCTGAGTTGCTTGTACAACTTGCCATCTTGGGTGCTATGACTATGGAACAAGCATAAAGGAAGGCCCCTCTTTGATAACCCCTCTTCTCTGGAACTGAAGATATTTATTTTATATTATCTTGCTGACTAATAAATACATGGATAATTCCCATAATAGAAATAATGACAATTACCTATTGAATGTTTGTTATGTACCGTGAATTGTAAGTATTTTGTGTACATCATCTTGGCAGACCTCCACAATAATTCGGCATGGTGGGTGTAATTCCTTTAGCCACCCATAAGGCTGCACTTCTGGGCTCGGAGGCCAGCATACATCTCCCAGGTACACGTGCGTGAGTCGCTGGCTATCTGCATCACCAGCAGGTGCAGGGCATAGTAC
>LOEQ01010959.1:0-10969 GCA_001685075.1 Bramus lutescens
GCCTGAATGCAAGCTGGGATGGGGTAGGAAGCTAGGGACAGTAGCTGGTGTTAGGAGCCCCTGCAGAATGAGCAAGATGTTTTTCAACATTTGGCATTTTGATGTCACCTCATACTTTTGAAGATTCAGTATTGTAGTCAAATGTCTCAATGTTCATTGTATGCAGGATCCATTCATCCATTGGTACTGGTCTAAGCTTTAAAGGTCCAGGTATCTTTTTGCATTATACATTGACATTTTCAAAAGCCAGAGATTCAATAAGTACTAGTGTAGCTTCTGGGTCTGTTCCTATTATTTGTACAACCTTAGTTATTCTTTGTAAAAAGTCACCAAGGGGTTTTCTCTGGCCCTGTTTAACCCTGGTATATGATTTAATTTATTCTTCTAGTTCTTGAATTCTGCCCCAAGTATTTAAGGCTGCTTTGTGGCATAGGAACAATTTGTTCGTCATAAAGAGCTTGAGCCTGTGGGTCAGCATAAGTGCCATCACCAAGAATTTGATCTTGGCAAGTCTCAAGTTCTTTTGATTTTCCCTGTTGTTCTAAAATTTTTGCCTCTTGTCACAAATCACAATTCCATGGTAATTGTGACCCATCATTCCAGACTGTTGAAACTAATTGAAGCCAGTCATTTGGAGTTGCCTTATTGCTAGAAGCCCATGTCTTTACTATCTCCCTGTCAAATGCTGAATGCAAGCCATAAAATACTACTGCTTGCTTAATTTGTTTTAGACCATTCATTCCTACAGGTATCCATCTACCTTCTTTGGATCTTTTGGGACCTTTAGAACTTGATGCCTTGTCAGAGTTGATTACAGGATAGGAAGCTAAAACCATGGGTAAGTCATCTCTGACAGCTACTGATGATGTTAAATCCTGTCCTTGTGCCTTCTTTCCCTGTTCATCAGTGCCAATAATTTCCTCAATCATTTCAAATCTTGTTACTACCGTCTTTTGTAAAGCCTGAATCTCCTGGCCTGTATATATTTCTAGTGATTTCACTGAGGCACCTAGCTTCTGGTCCTCATTCTGTACATGTGATTCCAAGGTCTGAAGTTTTTCCTTTAAAGATAACATCTCATCCTTGGACATTATTTGGATAGTGTGGAGACTGCATTCCTGGAGAGATACTCTATCTGCTAACTTATCACAACTTTTTAACAGATTTTGATTGACAAATTCAACAATATGAATTCTTTCAGATAATTTCTCAGTACCCTTTGACATGGATTGAATTTTGCCTGTCAAATTAATGTTATCATTTTCAATAGTATTAATTTTTTCAGGTAACTTTTGAGTTTTGATGGTATTAATCATGTCGGCTAGCTGTTCATTATTTGTCTGTAAAGATTGTATCATTTCTAAAAGTGACTCATTCTTGGCTTTGTTATCAAACCATTTTCTTAAGGTTATAATAGGCAAAAGTAAACTGAGTCCCAATATCCAATAAAAGGATTAATCATAATAACCATATAAGCCTTGCAGAATACAATCCATAGTATTAGCAAAAAAGTTATTAAAATTCTGCATGGTAATATGGTTTGAAATTATATAACTCTCAAGTTTATTGAAATAAACCAAATAGTTACCTTTGTTATGAAATTTTGGTAAATTGTTTTAGATGTAATAATCTTTACTGTCCAGCAGTTGCTGCAGTTGCAGCCACATGGTAAAGAGTCACGACTGGTGGCGACACAGCTGATGGTGTCCTGCACCACTTTGGTTTTCTGCCTTTGTGCCTGGTTAAATACTGATCAATATTTTTTGTTTGACAAATTAAAAGCAATTAAATCAATTAAGTACATGGAGCAAGGAGCCCAGAACTCACAAGTAGGGAGCACAAACTGGAACCTGAATAAGTTGCCACATAGAAGGGAATGTGGCAATGTGTAGGAAGGGAAATGTGCATAAGCCTGGGAAATGTGCATGAGACTGGAAAATTCCCATGTCGCCACACTTAGCTCCACTGTGGCTGTGTTTCACATTCTTTCTTTCTTTCTTTCTTTCTTTCTTTCTTTCTTTCTTTCTTTCTAAGAAAGAAAAGAAAAAACGCTTAGTAGGTGAATACAAACAAGAAGGGTGGTGGGAGACCTTCTGGACTGTGGGCCTTTTGGCCTTTTAGATTGGTCTACCCAGTAGATGTGGAGTTGGGATACAGATAGGGCATCAGATGAAGATGGATGCTAAAAATATGGTAGCTCAGAATTGAGTATAATAAAGGGTTATTTATTTAGGGATGGACTCACAAATCACAGTCCTCTTCATAAATGAGCAAGGAAACAGGAACCTAATCCTTAGCCAGAAGAGAGGAGAGAGAGAGAGAGAGAGAGAGAGAGAGAGAGAGAGAGAGAGATTGACATTAGCATTTATATTATGGGAGGCCATGCCCAAGTGGATGGGTAACTTAAAAGGCCACTGGCTGAAGGATTTCCTAAAGCTTATGATTATATGAGTGAGAATGAATTGAAGCTCTCCTTCTGACTCAGGAACAAAGATGCTTAAGGAGAAATAAATCATATTTGTTTGCATGTAGATATATCAAAAAGAAGCTAAAACAACATGACATAGTTCAAATTGTTTCCATTTAACACTCTACATACATAATATACCTCATACATGTATGAGATTAGAGAGGTGTGGAGTAATTTAAACATACTTTTAAAATAATGCAAATAACATTTAGTGAGAATTTCCTACATACTGGAGACTGTTCTGAATGCTTCCTTTATCTTAAATAATTTAATACTGTACTTTTCGGTCCTTCCAGTGTGTGAAATCGCCCTGTTTCTCATCATCACAAATCCATGTAGAAGCTGCGCAGACTCTCAGTCTTTATTTCTATACTGTTCTGATCCCATGTAATATCATTTCCCCAGTTCTCAAACTCTAGCTTAATTTCTCAAAATGACGGCTGAATTTCAGGGTATACTTAGCAATCTGATATTTTAATGCTGTAGTTTCCTATTTAAATATTTTATTCATTCTCCAATGAATTCAATGTCAAGTACATGGATACAATGTACACAGCCACCCAAAGCTCAACAATTACCTGTACAGTCCCAGCTGAGTCTCAGGTCAGGGTGTTCATGGAAGTCTTGTAGGGATTGTTTTCACATCACAACACACTGTCTGCAAGCATTTATTTTAGGATACAGAATCCTAATCCGCACTAAACTTAACTTATAATGATACATTTGGTAGCACAGGAATTCAAGACAATTTTGTCACACAGAGCTGCCTATAGAAAAGCATAATGAAGTGTAAACATTCTCATCTCAAAATCGCCATTTAGGATTTTCATCTAAAGATTTTTCTGGCTAAAACCTCAAGACTTAATTAGTTGCCACCAAAGTCTAAACCTTATACTTAATTTCAATGTTTCATGTGTGTCATGGGATCTCCCTTCTCTTTACCACTCAGCGGTATCTAATTACCAAAATAAATATCTGTATTTTACAATAATCCTTATAAAAGTCTTAATGAAATAGATACTTAGAAATGATATGTTGGACATAATAAATGTATTCAATTTTTTTCAACTTCATAAATAAAATGAAATTACCTTAGGGAAAAGAAAATAAAAATGTACATGAATAAGCAAATACAAAATAAGACAAAAACCACAACATTTTTATTATTTTTGTCTATCAATTTATTCACTTTCTTGTTTAATAGAAAGGCTGTATTTTAATGGTAGTGGGAAACAGGAATAAAAGCAGTTGAAACATTATGTACCTAGTACTAGAATGGACAACATTAATAAACAAGATGATAAAGTGACAAAGACATTTAGGTTCATGGAATGAGATTTAAAAAATGAAGAGGAGAGGAAGATAGGCAGGAAATAGGCATGACTTGTGAATGTGTTTAAGAAAGCTGGGAAGAAGTCTGTCTCCTGTCTCCATGCCTTAGGTTTCACTGGCAAAGCAGAGTTCCTTTCCACCTCAGGGATAGGCTCATTTTAAAACTACATAGCAGCAGCTTGACCATTTGTGTCAAATATAACTTGAGCTAACCAATGTTGCTATAGACATGGTGGATCCTATTAGCAATTAAAACCTATGTTTAAGGAACATATAGCTATATTATTCCTGTCAAGTAATACATAAAATGAATTGCAGCAGGCTAAAAAATAGCCAACAAAAATATCACTAAGTTTAGTCCATTATTTCTCTTGAAAACTAAATAAATATAAATAGTTATAATGACCAAAATCATACAAAGAACACATAATTCACATATGGTGAAAAAAATCTTTCAAAGAGTTTATTACTTTGGCAAAACAAAGAAATGGGAGCTACAAGTGCACAGTTTAATGAGATTGAACTCTGCCTATGGCCTTGAAAATGTTTAACTTCCTATATTTCAGTCAAATCTAGCATTTATAGAATGGGGAAAGAATTAAAGAAAAACAAACCTGATAAATAAATTCTAAATAATATTTGCCTTTTAATTAAACTCTTACAGTCATATGGTTATGATGATAATTTCTTATTGCTCACAAAGTAATAATCAGTACATAAAATAAAGCCTATAAAGGGCAGTTTCTTGGCAATTTCTTTCAAAAAGCATGTATTAATGCAAACCTTATTAATCAAATATAAAGATGTCATTTTTGTAGATTAACCATTCATAAGATTTATATAAAATTTCAAGGTAAAGGAATATTTAAAACAATCTCGAAAGAGAAATTTAACTGATGGGTTTGACCACCAAATTCTAAGAAATAAATGTAAAACTAAAGTAATCAAGCCAATGTTGTATTTGAATAGAAAAACAGACAAATTAGTATAAGTAAACAGAGGTCCCAGAAATAGACAAATGCTGGTTTCCTGCCAGCACAGTTGCTGCGCCTGAATTTACTGCTGCTTCAGGCTCCACAGCCCACTTCCCAGGTAGCAGCTCTGGTGGGACTTCAATATCGCACCAGATCGGCCTCTTGCCACTGCCACCAATTATAGGTTTGCTTATTTGTTTTCACTAAATCCCTATTAATCTATTTCCCAATAAAGACTTGGGAATCAGAGGCTGGAGTGAAAATCTGCTAACTAAGAAAGGTTGAGGAGCAGCTAGCTGACTGTCCTTCTTCGCCGGTGTCTCAGGAAGAAGCTGTGTCTTGTGTCGCTCCAAACCAATAAAAACCACAATACTCAAAGTCCCTCCCTCATACTTTCTGTGTGTCTATCAATTTTCTAGACTCCTTCTGACTCTCTATGATTACTTTCTTTTTAAAAAAATATTTATTTATTTATTATGTATACAATATTATACAATATTCTTGTGTGTATGCCTGCAGGCCAGAAGAGGGCACCAGATCTCATTACAGATGGTTGTGACCCACCATGTGGTTGCTGGGAATTGAACTCAGGACCTCTGGAAGAACAGGCAATGCTCTTAACCTCTGAGCCATCTCTCCAGCCCTCTATGATTAGTTTCTGTCAGCTAGTTGCTGGCTCCACCTCCTGACTCAAATTTGATTTTATTTAATTAATACAAACTCAATGTCCACAGTGATCATATATCCCACAACAGGCAAATACTCAAATGCTCAGCTGTTTTAGTAGCATAGTTTATTGATGCTAATGAACTGGATAAACAAATGTGGAGCAAACACAAACGCCTTGAGTAATGCAAATAACTAAAAGTAACTATTTGATATGTATATTTGATACAAACCTTAATGTTAAACCTAACCATGTGAATACACAGAGTTAATTTATCAACCATAGTAACTGCATTTTAAGTGCACAGAAACTAATAGAACTAAAGTCTGAATATTGGCCAAGGTAAAAGAGAAGGTCTGTTGTTAGGAATGTTCTGAAAGACACATCATTCTGTATTCACAATAATGGACTAGCTAAATGTTTATCAACCTGCACACAGAAACCAACAACACCTGTAAAACTGACAAGTTGGAATGTCTTAAAACTAACATACCTACTCATTAAATATGCTGTGCCAAGGGTGAATGGACCACGTTTAGACTAGGGTTCAGTCACTACATACATACAAGCCCTTCTCTGTAAAATAAAGGACTCATCTGTAAAACATAGCAACTAAGTCTATAAACATTGAGAGGTCTGAACACACAATCACTAAGGAAGACACAAAAATAGCAAAAGTATTCAACACACACCACACAAAACACTCTCATAAGTCACCAGGAAAATGTATATCCAAACAAAAATAAAGACACTTGAGGCATACTGAGATAAATTAAACACCCCAATACTGATGAAAGTGTGAAACATTCAGAGTACCTGGAGAATGATGCTGAGAAGGCAAATTTGTGCAGTCACCTTGGAAAACTGTCTAGTGGCTTCTTATTTGGTAAACATGTTTGTATATGGTGACTTATACTATCAAGTCTCCATGGACTTGCATTTTCACTAAGGCTATTTCAGTGACCAAACCAGATCATGGTTTCACACTGATAGTGGTACACAAATCATTCTTGGCAACTTTATTAACATTAGCCTCCGACTGTAAACAAAATGTCATCCAATGGAAGAATAAATAAAATTTTCTATATTTTTGCAGTGAAATACTGCTAATCGATAAAAGGGGACAAACTGTTCATACACAGAACACCATAGATGACCCTCAAGTGGGCTAAGATAAAGAAGCCACACCCTAGGACTAAACACTTGCTGTTTCCTCTGTCAATTGCAGAAGAGGCAAAACTGGTGTACGGCAGTGAGGAGTTTTCAAATGCTTGCCTCTAAAAGGAGGCAGATATTGACCGGAAAGAAAACCTATAGGTTCTCTTGAAGGACAGAAATACTATTTTACATCTTCCTTTCAGTAAAACACTCATGGGTCAAATTTATTAAAGCACAGTTACAGCATGTGTGTCTTATTGTACAGAAATCAGCCCTTAATAAGAGTATCAGAAGAACATCAGAAAAGAGTCTGTGTGACTAGAGCTGCTTTCTAAATGTGCCATTCATCTGGTACCAACTGAGTCTGCAGTCTAGGACTGTTTGCCTCCTACCCACTCAGAATCTCATGTCCTAATGAATCAGTCATATCAAGTCCCACAGTGGGAAAAAAAAAAAACCTTACCTCCTTGGTCTCCAAATATTTTGCTATCCTACACTCAGGCTGTGGCGGAGCTTCTCTCCCTTTGGTTTTCTGACAATCAAGCACAACAAAGAATCTCCTCTCCTACTCCAAAATCAGCCAGCTCCACTGAACAACAGGAAACTCAGAAATCATGCATCTGCTTTCTTATTCTAGGCTTGTAAACCTGTGCCCTGACCTAGTAGACATCTTAAAGGCTGTTGTCAGTAGATTTCTTCTCTTTTATATTCTGTAAACCTAAGAACCATGCTTGGACATCCATTTTGAACTTTTGTTTTTTATTGTTGCATGGCTAGAAATATCTTTTAGTTACTCCATGACCTGGATACACTCAAACATATATTGACAACAAGGATGTTGCTATGGCGACCAAAGGCAACTGCACTGTGAATTGCAGGCAGGTAATTTCAAAACTCCTGAAGCAAAGGATGAGTGCTTGCTAACGTCCTAGTCACCCCAAGGCATATTAAATTGGATAAAGCACTGAGTCTTGAAGTTCTTGAAGTAAGGAGAGGTTACCACAGTGAATAGTAGCTTGAGAAATAAACATTTTTCTTTAAAGAAAATGTTTGTCAAAATACGCAGTATGGTGTTTGTTTCATATAAAATCGGGTCTGGGTTTGTCATGTTTTATCACTAAACCACAGAACTTCATAGTTACACAAATATGCCACATTAACATTAGCTATCCCCAAAATGAACACTGCTGAATATCATTATATTATACCAATTTTACCTTCTAATATGTTCTTTAAAAACCCTCCCTAAATACCCTTAGCAAAAAATTTTTAATTGCCCTTAAGCTAAATATTTACCCATTGCTCTGTATTTTAAAGATTTTAAATGATTTTCATTTTTTATTCAAAAACTATTGCCATTTTATATCATAACTGACTGTCAAGTTGTTTAATTCATAAATAACTTTAAAATATTGCAGATAAAATGTGCCTGTACAAAACCAACAATGCTTTAATTATAGGGTAAGGCATTTAACTTGAATTAGAAAATATTAAGATTCTAAATACATTTCTAGAGTGTTTCACTATAAGGGTAGGAAATGAAATTTTTCTCTGTTTACATTATGACTATTAGGATACTAGTAAATGTTAATTAGAATTCCAGGACAAAAACAGAAAAACTATAGTTTTCATATTAAAAATTTACAAGTTTTCTTCTATACGGGTAACTATTATACATTAAGAAACAAAATATAATCACTTTGCTACACCGCACAAGTGTTAGGGCATCTGATCCTGAATTATCTAGTCCTTGTCTTCTTCTATATCATCTTTAGTACTTCATTTCCTCTTCTAAAGATCTTCCTCCTCCTCCCCTCCCTCCTCTTCCTCCCTTCCTCCTCCCACTTCCCCACTCCTATTGTCCCTCCTCCTCTTCTACCTCCTCCTCCATCACAAGTTTCTTGTTTAACTGTGCAAGAACCACATCCTCCTCTCCCTTTCTCAACTCTGAGATGGCTTCATCTTCACCTTACTAAGCTTCACTTCTTCACATCCTTTTGGTAGACCAGCCTGTAACCTGCATCTGCTGAGCACACTTGTGTTATATTTAATAAGACATTGAACTCTCTACGTCTGAGTTCTTTTCTTTATAACGTCTCCATGCCTAGCTTGTAAGATTGTTGGCTCTATTTTTGTGCAATGTCTCTAAAGACATTTTAAGTTATAAAACAATAGGCTGCTATAATATGCAATGTCTTGAAACTATAAAACCATTACTTTTTCTTGCTGCTTACTCACACACAGTGGCCACTAAGCCTAGGTAGCAAAGCAGTAACAAAGAAATAAAGATAACAGTACAGAGATGACAGAAGGTTGCACAGTTCACATATTCAAATAATGACTGCCACAAATTTCAACAAGTCGACTGATACCATTTAATTCTGCCAATGACCCTGTGAGAAAGAGTTCAATCCCATACTATAGATACTAAACTAAAGACCAGGAATTGTGTTTTTTATCTGTAAGTATCTCATCCTTGAGGAAGCCTCATTTCTCATCCCATGGTATACTAGATCCCATGTCATTAAGCTACTTGATTTGTTATAAAGGGTCCTAGAGAGAAATATAATTTACCCAGATATTTTTAAAGAAATTATATAATGAATAAGACATTTATAAAAAAATCTGTTCACAGCAGTTAGGTGAAACCCTTTGCACTACCGAGACTAAAGAAAAAAGAAAAGAAAAGCGTGTTGGTAACACTCTATGAGAACCAAGGATTATGCTTGCAGGAATAGACCTGGGTGAGAAACAGCATGAGCAGAAGTGATCATGAAGCAGGGAAGATGCTAAGAAAGGTTGAAGCCTCTTGCCACAACCTCCAATAGCCCCATGATCTCCTACAGGTAGCAACTCCATCTAGAATCATTGGTGAAGGGGCCAGGTGAGTGGTCCTAAAATCAGCATCATGAGACAGAGAAAGGGCAGACATCATCTGCGGAATCAGAGCATGAAGAGAAACATCGGTACTTTGAATTTCTTTGAAATCCAAGGAATTATTGACCATTGCCTTGGAATCACGCCTATCTGCTCAAGACAGGATTCATCCCAGCTCTGTTACACAAAGATGTCAATGCTCTTTGCACCACGTTTCAAAGATGTGACACTCTGATCTGTCTGTAACATGTACTCTGAAGATGTTAGTGACAGTTTATCGCCTCAAGCTCTGCATAACTCAAGACAAAGCCTTTGATCTATGCTATCCAATACTTTGCCACTGTTTGTGATGTCCTATCATTCTGACTTTGTCTTTGAGATGACAACGTGCAACTGATGTTATGGCAGTACAAGGTGACTTTGAGAGCCCTATGTCTTCCCTACACTACGTACACAGCATTTGTAGAATTCTTTCCACATTCCTTGATAAGGGCACAGAGCTGTAAATCCCCAAGGAGTCTCTCATTGTCTGGGGATAAAGAAAAAGGAATGCATATGCCATGTGAACAGTAGAAACCCTTACACTGTGTGTTGAATATCAAAATGAAACAGAAAATGTGATTATAAAAGACTCAAATGAAAAACTGTGGCTGAGGAAATGCATTGGAACTTACAGTTTCCAATAAAGAACTTTAAGTCAAGGACACCTGATTCTGCAATAACATATCACAAGGTAGACTTGGATTTGAAGCTCTGTATCTTCAAATAAACAAAATGCAGTCACACTCATTGTTTTAATTCATGTACCAATTGTCTGTTGGGTGCCTGCTTTCCTTAGACACTCTTCCAGAGTAAACTTAGCCCTCAAGTTGATGCTCCAGTAGTGCAAGTTAGAACATAAATTATATAGTTAGATGTTGGTTCATGCTAAGGAAACCTTCAGGTAGAAAACCTGAGGAAATCATTGATTTTTTTTTTACAGACAGTGATTAAATAATGATGTCTCAAGGATAGTGACAAAGCATAGATAAGAGAGTAAACCATGTTAATTTCAGCATCAAAATCAGCCAAAGTAGCAAGTGACTACACTTACAGCTGGACAAAGAGCTCTGAGAAAATTTAGAAACATTTCATGAATTAAAATTAGTATATACTCCAAATAGTAAAAAAATCTCTCAAATATATATATGTATAATATATTACAGTATCATATATATAATTTGCTATTTGTAGTATTGTATTTTTAATACATTTTATATATATTTAGTATATACTAATTCAATATATACTAATATACATATAAATTCTATATGCAACTTATTTTGTACTTAGCAAAATAAAATGCAGCCACACACATACTTCTACTCACATGCAGAAGTACTTGTGAACAAGGTAGAGAAATGTAGTAGGAGTGTGGAGCACCTTTGCTCTGTCCTGCCAGCTAGCTTACACCCGAAATAACCACACAGAAACTGTATTCATTTAAACACT
>LOEQ01010959.1:22466-39358 GCA_001685075.1 Bramus lutescens
CAATTAAAAAATGGGGCACTGAACTGAACAGAAAATTTTCAACAGAAGTTCAAATGGCCAAAAGACACTTAAGGTCATGCTTAACCTCCTTAGCAATCAGGGAAATGCAAATTAAAGCAAGTTTGAGATACCATCTTACACCTGTCAGAATGGTTAAAATCAAAAACACCAATGATAACCTATGCTGGAGAGGATGTGGAGTAAGGGGAACACTCCTCTAAGCCATTCTTAACAGCATTACACCATGAAGAAAATGGAACCAGAAAAGTTAAACAGGTTTTATGCAGAACCTCAAACAGGAATAAAGCACTAGAGCCCCAATTATTTATTTCACTCACAGCTAGGATTGTGAATCTCCCATCCTCAGTCAAGAAAAGATAGTGAGGCATATATCTAAACAATACCCACCATCCTGTCATCACTGTAGTCTGGGGAAAGATGTAGGCTTTGCTGCCACTTCTTGGCTTTGTTATCAAGAATGGAAGGGTAACCTCTCAGGGTAACCTCTCAGCTATGAGATCCTCCAGATATAGAGCCTGATGTGTTAGAGGTGGAAAATGAAGAAGCTGGAAACCCATCTCTAAATCATAGTCTGGTTGGTTTTACAGTACTTTTATCTTATTTCAATCCTCTTTTTATGTCAGAAGTGATACGATATCATTTCTTTCTCTTCAACATTCTTTTAAATATATTCTCTTACTCTCTCAGGTAGGAGGCTGTCTCTAGTTCACTACAGCAGAGGTCATAGATGCTAGAAGATAAAACATGTTAGTCATTTAAGAATTATTCTGCTCTTCATTGGTCATCTGTCTCCAAGGTAAACATCAACGGAATCAGATGTGCAATGCAAACACTGCCAAGAAACCTCTGATTAAACAGGACTTCTTTAAACAAAAAGGAATTGGTGCTGCTGTTGATTTTCAGTATCTGAATATAATGTAGATAATTCTATAATCTCTTATCTGGCATTACCACAAAGAAAATAATGTCAAATGTAATAACTGTGTGTTAACAAAATTTCAGTTTGCATAAATGGAGTGAATGGAAAAGTTTATTTAAAAATATATTTGGAGCAGGAAAAGTTTGCTCAGAGGAAGGAAAATGACAAGTTATTTAGAAGCAGAAACCAAATTCATTCCTTCTGATTATACAAAACAAAATTTAGATGAAAAAAGAGTTAATAAAATGACAGAATTCTAAGAATTAAGCTGTCTACATGGAAGGAATGCCTTGACACATTTGGAGTCAATATTTACATCATAACTAGTTTATTCAAACTGAGCCAGGAGATCACACTGGATGCAATTATGTTTATCTAAGCAGAGTTTCTCCACAATTTTTGATTCAGTCTTTGCCTCCAAGTTCTGGTTTTAAGTTCCTGCCTTGACTGTCTCTCATGACTATAACCTATAATCCATTTAAAGCCTTTCTTCCCCAAGTAGCCTTTGGTTGTCATGTTTTATCACAGCAAAATAACACTAACTAATACAACTTCATGCCATTAGCTCATCAATTATTTATTTGTTCCAAATATCAAAGTATTAATATCTAGTTAATGAGAATTTTTAAATCTCAAAAAGATTGTCTCAGGTTATACAGGTAGTAACTGGTTTCTAGGATCTTGAACCTCACAGTTCAGAATCCTTTCCATTCGATTACACTAGCAAGAGTATGAGCAGATAAAGAGAAGAGATGTGATAGCAGAGGTAGGAGACAGGCAGAAAGAATAAATCAAGCTAGAATTGATAAGTAATGATGAGCAGATTGAAGAAACACTTAAGGATTGGCAGGGATACCTAATATCAGAGCCAGATCATCTGTTTAAACTAAGATAGAAATCCAGGAGCTAGAAATCTAACAAATACAGTGGAAGACAGAAGTTTCAAAATAAATCAATAGTTTCCTTCATAACAGAATCCAGATAAACTGTCCCTAGCATGCCGGTGCTAACACTACAGTTATCCATCCCCCAAATAGACTGGAAGAGGGAGCGTTCACCTCATCCTGCCATTCTTCACTGTCTTCTTCATCAGCACCAGAGCTCTTGCCCGTGAGCACCTAGAGATGGAGCTTCATACAGAGGGGTGACAGTGAATCTTGACTGATTGTCTAGAATCACCTTGGGGGAAAAACTCTGGCATTATCTTTAAGAACATTATCAGAGAGCTTAGACTAAGATAGGGAGAACCACACAAAATATACATGGTATCATTCCATGGGACTGGAATCCTAGACTGAAGAAAAAGAGAAATGTTGAGTTCAGCACCAGCAATCATCCCTGTTTTCTGATTACCTAAGCAATGTGAACCACTACCTTATGGTTCTGCCACCACACCTCCTCCTTAAATTGCTTTTGTCAATGATTTTGTCATTGCAACCAACAAATATAACTATTAAAACCGCAGGAACTGAAGTGAAATATCTCAGAGATTCCAGAAAGCAGTCACTCTGTTTATGGTCCTAAATATTTCATGGCTCATATTCACAAACAATCCACAGATTTCCTCAGATGACAGCTACACAAGTCATTAGTCTCATCCAAACAAAAATAAGGAAATTAGACAATAGAGCAAGCAAAGACGACCATTTACCTTATTGCCACAGAGACAAAACCTATGGGGAGAAAGGGGGTGGGGGAGGAAATTAGCTCACTTCACTAAAGAGGCTGAATAGTCCAAATTAAGCCATTTGCAAGAACTCTAGGGGCCACAGTACAAGCCTCCAAGTCCAACGGCCAGTGAACCTGGAGCTCTGAGTACCAAGGACAGAGAATAGAGTGTCCTGACTCCAGGAGAGAGAGGGCTTCCATGAACTGATCTCCCTTCTGCCTTATTTATTCTGCCTGTCCCACCCACTCTCTAGTCCAACTGATTGGGTCCACCTACCCATCTTACTCATTAGATTTACCAATTTCCACTCCAGTCTCCTCTGGAAACACGCATACAAACACACACACACACACACACACACACACACACACACACACTTAATCAAAAAGCAAAAGCACCTGGGTTTCCTTTCCTGCAGAAGACAGATGGACACAGTATTTCCTGAGGCATTAGGAATAAACAGTGCTTTACCACGACTCACACTTAATCCAATTATGGTACCCCCAGAATCAATTATCACACCCTCCCATAGGCTACAGCACTGCATGATCTGATTTGGAAAATTTTGTCAGTAGAAAGACTTTTCTGCATTTAGACAAAAGATCTAGTTTGTTTTCCAAGTGAAAGCACAAAAAACTGCCTTCAAAGAAAACAAGTAAAAGGATACGCTATGCAAGATTCTCTCAAAGAATATGGTAATTGGCACAAATGCGCTATAATTATATTCTCAGGAACAGGTCTATTCAATGTAGTTATTCACATATGTGATTATGCATGGCAGCTAAGTACAGCAAGCATAACCAAGGTTGTCAGTATGCAAATGTCATTCCTACCAAGTCATACATTTATCAAATGGAATTAAACTTCTCAAAGAAAACAGAATTCTGTAGGTCCCCCCAAAACATAGCAAACAGCACTTTTCCCACTCTCCTGACATGGTCCTTTCTTCCAGCACAATGCATTATTCCTAATCATTCAAATTATTTCTATGGATTTTGTTTTAAAAGGTAAATTTCTTAATAAAGACTTTACCTAAAGGCTATCATGTGGGTAAAACTCATATAAAATATTTGAATTATGGAGAGGGGGAGAAGGTAATACTTCCTTGATTCTCCAGAGAATCAAAATGTGGTATGTTCTTGGACATGCAAGAACCATACCCCTTGCCCTTTTCAAGATCAAACTAGTGCCTACAAAAGGCAAGACCTGTGTGTGCACAGATGTACATATGCACACTCATGTTCTCCCTGTGTACACACATGTACAGATGCACGCTCACGTTCTCCCTGTGTGCACACATGTACAGATACACACTCAGGTTCTCCCTGTGTGCACACATGTACAGATGCACACTCAGGTTCTCCCTGTCTTGGTGGCAAGCAGACCATCACCACTCGAAGCATTTGAATTTAAATGCCTGTGGTTGTATATAAATTTATTCTCTTGAAGACTGCTTTCAGACCCCATGCTAAGCTTCAAGACAAAGGCCCTGTAGCTTATTCACAGTTGACTCTGTCAAAACATAATATGTGGCTTCTATCATTAAATGTTATTTACATCAGAATGAAAAGGGCCTATAGTTAGTATTTCTGCGCTACTGGCTAAAGGAAAATTGGTCTCTGTTTTGAGGAAACCTTTTCCTGGTTTGCCTTATATGTGACGATCATTCTTACTGAACTGGGCAGAATCAAGGAGCATCTAGACAGTCCAAACCATTCAGTGCTCAAAAACAAAGAGAAGAAGGAGAATGCAGCCTTAGCCCTTGTAATATCTGGTTTCCACGGCCAGGAGGCAGTAATCTTGCTGAAAATCCTCACCAGAATAAAAGCCTGAAGACATTGACGTGGAGGAAGCCTGCATAGCTCTAACAGGGCAGAGCCTTTGCAGCAACGACCTCCAAAGAAGCACAAACAAGCACAGCTTTTTCCAGATTTCCAGGCTCATGTAAGCACACACAGAATGAGAGCTGACTTTTCAGCAAACAAAAAAAGCTTAAGAAATATAACTTTAACCTTCTAACAAGATACCATACACACAAAATTTGGGTGTGATGGTTAATTTTGATTGCCAATTTGATTCCCTTAATAAGTATACGGAATATTGTTGAAGATACCTTTGGCTGTGTATACTAAGGTGATTCTAGAGATGTTTAGCTGTGAAAGGAGGAACCACCCCACATGTATTTGAACAGAATAAGAAGAGAGAAGGGCAAATGCCAGATGAACACTGCACTCTTTAATCCACTCCCTAATATGACTAGGTATGAGAAGAAGCCTCATGGTCCTGCTGCCACACCATCCGCCACCCTGGCCGGCTGAAACTTCAACCTGCTCCCCAACATGAGCCCTTGCTTTTAAGCTGCTTTTTGTTGGACAGCAAAGTCACAGCAATGGGAAACACAGTTAGGACCACCTGCCAGTCCTTTTGTTTCAGAATGCCACTGGACCATCCTGCTTTACATTGCCTATCAGTCTCTGCCCAGGTTTATTAGTTCAGTGAGTTCTTGTGGAACACATTCTCTCTGTGTGTGTCTGTGATGAACATTATGAGAACCCCTGATGGATAAGATCTACTCTTCAGCACCAAAGAGCCGCCACTTTGCAAGAGAGATAATTCTCTGAACAGTTCGGCACCAAGGGATTTGTTTTTATAAGCATAGTTCACTAAGGAGGAGCTTGATTATGTGAGAAAGTGGGGGACTGAAAGGACAGCAAACTTGTGGCTAAGTCACAGCTTGATCCTGATGTATTATTGGGGTGGTCTTGAATTGCTTTGGATACAGTTTCTCTTTCCATAAAAGAGTGACCACTCCCACTCTTCTCCTTCCCAGTTTTGACTTAGATCAAATTAAATGTCTTTTCAGAGCCCTTGGAAGTATAATACGCCTTACTAGTATTCATTGGAATCTCACAAAGATTGCTAAAATATTGCATTGGTACAATCAATTTGAAATACAAGGAGCTGGGAAATTTTCCTAAGAACAAGGAACAGCAACCCTCGACCCTTCTCAGAGCTACCAGTGGGAAGAAAGCATAAATGTTAATTAGTCCATGAAGAGGAATTACTGTTGTGGGCACTAAAGGAGGAAGAGGGTGAGTTCCCTTGGACCAGGATTATGGTGATTATGGTTATGGGTTAACTGAGCAGATCATTGCTCAAGTCTGTGAAGGTTATATCTGCAAAGGGGCTTCTGAAAGAAAGTAGTATTTGATTTGGTGGACTAGGTAAGAAGATTGCTGTCCCCTGGGCTGCGCAGACATCAGCCAAAACACTGAGGACCTGAAAGGACAGAATGTGGAAGAACTATCTCTATCCTTTTCTTCTGCCTCACTGTTGACTAGAATGCCTCATCTTGTCTTGTTCATCCCTCAGAGTGGGATATTCAACACCAATCAGCTCCCCTGATTCTCAAGTCTTTACACTTGACCATAATTACACTACAGGTTTTCCTGTGCCTCCAGCTTACAGATGGCAGATTGCCAGAATGCTCAGCCTCTAAAGTTATGTAAAGCAGCTCCTAAAAATAAAAATACAAATGGATGGGTGGATGGTGAATGTATGGATAAACAGAGACATGAGATAGACATAGATAAAATTGAGAGATAAATACAGGCATAAAAATGTCTCTTATTGATTCCGATTTTCTGAGATACCCTGACTTATACAATCTTACTTCCAAATACTAACAACTCAAAATAACTAACATTAAGTAGACTACACCAAGTAGTTTATTAAGCAATGTAAACAATTTCTTTTTCAGTTTTCATGCTATTAATATCTTCCTTTGTATAGATTAGATTAAGAGTCCAGAAAATGGGCTTAGTTACACATTGTTTCTTAACCACTCAGTAATACTGTTAATTCTCCAATACCTCTAAGCTCAGTGACAGCAGTCTTCATCCATTCTAGTCCTCAACTCATCAATTTTATATGTATATAAAGGAATTTGTTTATATATATAAAGGTTCTCAAGAAAACTTCTAAGACCAAACAATATTAAATGATGCAATGCAGATAAAAACTGTTTCTGATGGAGGCACAAAAGGAAACCGTTAATGCTTATTAGTCAGAGCTTATTAGTGAGTCATAACCTCAGTTCCTTCCCACACGCCTACACTGTTCATGCACTCTTCAGTGTCTTACAGGCCCTCTTGTGACTTGTTCATATTCCCTAAGCTTTGCAATGTTTGTTGTTGTGATCGGGTGGACAAATTGAACTTGTCTTTCAATCTAAGCTGAGCTTTATTTTGATTCTTCTAGTCACTCCTTTGTCTTTGCAAACTTCTGGAATACATAAAATCTCTTTATCATACATGCTGATAATTTGCTGTGTATCACTATGACTATCTATGTCCTTACCAGATTCTGAACTCATCGTGATGAACAGCATCTGCCTTACTTACCACCAGATCTCCAAAGGCTGAGTCACAGCAAGTGACATTTAAATCATGAGTGGCTGGTACATTTCCTAAGCACCTGTCTCTTGGAGGACTTACTACTGGGCCATCAAGAAATAATTTTTTATCTTTAAAACATAATAAGGCAACACCTAGTATTACTGATCTGTTATGATCACTTCAAATCCTTTAATCCTGCTCATGAGTACTGAAGGACTAGCATGTGTTATCCTTCTAAGGTGTATTTTCATTACGTTGAAAAGCTAAGATGAGGATGGTTTCTTTAAACCTGCCTTAAAGTTATATCCTAAGTCTGAATCAGCTCTAGCCCAACCATGTCTAGATTGTGTTTCAATGTCTAGACTCTGATAAATACTAAAAAATTCTAAAATATCAAAGAAGTCACGCACAGTGGAACTCTCCTGCAATTCCAGAAAATTCTCTTGAGGTTCAGGAGTTCAAAACCAGCCTGAGACTGCCAAAAGAATGAAAGCTTCCAAAAAATAAGTTTCTAAGGCTAAATAAGCAAAACTCAGACTTGATCACCAATGTAGATGAAGAAACAAATTCATAAGATTTTAGAAGGCTTTCTGATTACTTATTAATTATTACTTATTAATACTTTCTGATGACTCTTGAGTTCAATAAATTGATTCTGTACCTACTTCATAAATGTTCACAGGTCCACACTTCTGCAAAACAAAACTAAACAGCAATCAATGCAGATGCACTTTGACTTGGGCTTAGCTTCACATACATCAGGCATATTTCAGCCCCATATACATTTACTATTCCTAGTGCACCAAACCTCTGAGCAGCACAGAGACCTGCAGAGCAGGAAAACTGCATACCCATGGTCACATGGTTAGCTGAAAGCGTGCTTGCTCTGCCCTCAGTATCAGATCACCAGATCAAGAAACACCATGATTGAAAGTATGATGTCTACTGAATAATTTTATATCCCCATAGAGTTGAAAAGCTGTCATTCAAATCATTTAAAATTATAGAGAATATCTTTTTAAATCATATAACTAAGTTCACTTTACCTCACTCTCTGTCTGGTACATCATCAAGATTTTTGTACATTTTCATTTTTGAAATTATAATATTATCACATTTCTCCCTTTCCTTTCATCTCACCAAAATCTCCCATATAACTCTCTTTACTCTCAAATTCATAGCCTCTTTTTTAGTAATTGCTATTGAATACATATATAACTACCATCAAGTTTTAACTATGAAAATGGGAAATAACACAAAATATCTAAAATATAAGGTGATCAATACAGGTATTTTCACATGGGAGTTGTAACTGCTAAGAAGGCAAACAGGAATTACAGAGGAACCCAGAGATTAGTGGCATAGGGAGGCAGCTAACAATTCTGGGCTAGAGGAACAAAGAGAATAGAGCACATGGCTGAGTGTAAATATATGATAAAGCTGGAATCAAGCAAGAGCCTCAGTCACCACCAAAACAGATGCTTTAAGACTGAAATAGATGAGGAATAAAACCCTGTCTCTTTCTTTCCTCTGACCAAGGGAGAATGTATGGCAGAAGGCATTTCCCCTGTGGCACAGAGAAAATCAGGGGAAATTACGAAAGCTGGAAAAATGCATTTAAACAAGCCCCTTGAAGTAGAATCAAAACCCAGTCCCATTGTCCTTGGCTTCTCAGTCAGCTCTCCTTGTCACCATCCTAGACCTGGATGGAAGGGGGAGGACCTTGTTCTTCCCACAGGGCAGGGAACCCTGACTGCTCNGAATTGGGAGGAGGGGAGGAGGTGGAAATTTTTAATAATAATAATAAAATTAATAATAAAAAAAGAAAATAAACAAGCCCCTTGGTTGCTCACACTTACCTGACAGCTTATCCACACTCTTCTGGGTCCCTGAAACAAGTTTCTGATCATTCTTTAAAATTGACTAACATTAGAGAACAATAAATTCACATTCCAATGCAAAATATTTTATTACTAAGAAATCTTTTCTCAAGCCATTGTTCTTAAATTTTAATACTTTACATTCATTTCGCATTTAAAGTTCCTTTCCAAAGGATATTGCAGATATGAACATTATTGTAAAAGATGCCATTTTAAAGATCCTTTCAGTAGCGACGACTGTTTATAATAGGTAAGAGATGAGGAATTCAGCATGGCTTCCTTTTTGTTTCTTCAAAGTGTAAACCGGAAAAGGCTAAGGTCCAAGGGAAGAACAAGAAAGGGGATGATGAAACTCACAGGGACAAATGCTGCTGAACCTCTGACAATTGCTGGCAGTAGGTGATAATCATTTCAGAAAACAAAAACCTTTTCCAGAGCATGTCTAAAAACCACTGTTGCCAAAGGTCTTAGGGGAGTTTAAATTACTAGTAAAAGTTATCTAGGAATATTCAGAATGCACAAGACCAGCCCAGATCACATAAATTATTCATTTTGATTGACTAGTTCAATCACTGCACTCTAAGGCCTTGACTGCTCATGGCCATATTTCTTTGGCCTATGACCTCATGAGATTGTACAAGCAAAATAGCCCCTAATTATAGCCATCATCATTTGTATAAGGTCCTCCCTGTCTGTTGGTAAATCATGCTGTGGCAGTCATGTCAGAGTAGTCTGAGAGGTGAGAAGGTGTGGATCGAGGACTCTGCAATCTCAGATGCCATCGTCCATTCAAGAGGTCAGAGAAGATGTTATTAAAGTTACCAGGAAGCTGACTCAGACACACTTGGCCTGTCTGCTGAGGCAGACTCTGCCTTGTGAGGTATGTGAATTTCAAAATTCCAACCCACTAATGCCCATGAAGAATCCCCTGACAATTTCCACACAGTTAGGAATGACCCAGCTACGACTAGGGAAATTATATTCTTATTCCTTCCACTGATCCTGGAGCTTTAGATGCTTTAGGTTTCTTTTTCCTGCTTTGAAATGGAAAGTGGAGTAGTACAGGCTCTGATGCTCAAAATCAACCATGTATCTTTGCAAGGATAAGGAGTAGTGAGAAGAAAGACATTAATGCAGCGCCCTCCTTAGACATTAACTTGACAAAGCAAGAAACAGTCATCACCATCTTAGGAGTATTCCAACTATTTTCCTCAGAGGCTTGAAAACTTTGACCTGATCAGGAACAAATGGACTTGTTCCTAAAATAATACAGTCTTGTTGGATTTTGTTTGTAATGGAAACAGGTTTGGGAAACTTGTAGGGAAAAGAAGACAGACACAACTGAGAGATGGTTTCAAAATAGCATAAGGATAGATCAGGAGGAGAAAACGGAGTTGGGGGGACATGTGGGATCCCCTGCCTCTGAAGGAAAAATACAGAAAGCTCTTGGATGTCTTAATTTATCCTGGTATTTCAGAATAATTATTAAAGATCTCAACAAAACACCCATTATCCTACTTGGAAAAGAAGATAAGATATGCATTTGCTTCTTGGTTGCTGTTTGATATCCTAGTCATGACTAAGCAGCATGGACTTGCTGAAACCTATGTAATTTCAAAAAAGTTTTTTAAAAATAAAAAGAAAATCTCAAATTTCATATTCAATTACTCATGGCCCCTGAAATGTCACTGACCACCAATGCTTTGCCTTGACTTCTTGCTTTGGTGTAAGTCTGAAGTTTCCCGTAGACCTGTGTTTTGAATATTTGTTCCCCAAGTGGTGTTCTCTTTGGGGAAGATGTGGGAAATTTGGGAGGTAGGGCCTCATCAGAAATATTAACAATCATGTTAAATGATCAGCCACACTCAGAAAAACAATGCTTCTTCAATACGAAGAATGTAGATTGTTTAAAGTCTTGGAAATGAATTGGGGTATTTGGGAAGAGGAAGGGTGCAAACAGAGCAGAATGGAACAAGAGAAGGGATTCAGAGAGGTGTATATGCTCCATGTGTGTTATATATGCATGAAACTGTTATGAGGAAACTCATTGTTCTGTCTGATTAATACACAAGGAGATATTCTTTGTAAGATTTCCTGACCTAGAAAAATGTAACTTATGTAGATAACTATGTTGTCTAAGCTCAGTAATCTAATACAACACTGTGAGGCAGCCGTTTGCTAGAGTTTCAATGTGCTCTTTTTAAAATTCAAATGTTGCCAAAGGGATGGGATTGCAAAGTAGGGATTTCAAAAGGCTGTGTGCTTATCAGCTTTCCTTTGCTATGACAATATTCCTCAGATAACTAACTTATTAAGAGGAAAGGCTGTTTTGGCTAATATTTTCCGACATTTCAATGCATGGGTAGCCAACGGTTAGTGCTCTTAGAATAGCAGTGAGTTAGTAACTCATGATAAGGACATACATGTGTGCGCAATGGCCATGGCATGTTCATGGCGTTGAGAGGACAGCTTCTCAGAGTAGGTTCTTTCCTTCCATTGTGTGGCCTACGATGCTAGGGAGTCAACAAGCACTTTTATTTGCTGAGCTGTCTCACCACTTATACACTCAATAAACTTTAAATGATTAAGTTTGACTTCTTAGGAGAGTGTAGATACAGGTGTACAACAGCAAATCTTCTTTATCAAACGATAAGGATTTTAAATAACTGCCAGCATGTGGTCCTACACACTGTTTTCTGACAGCTCTATACGTCCTAACTCGCTTCTCTGCTTCCAGATGTGTGCGACAGTCTGTGAGATACAAAAAATCCATTTTGGAAATTTAATGACTTATCTAAGTTTCGGGCTAAATCATTTAAATAAATTCAAATAAAATTAGTTAAACACTGCCATGGATTTCTTATTACTTGATGATCTGACTACATCAAACTACAAAATGATTAATGAATCAGAGGCCCAAGCAGACACACATTTTCAGTGAGATCAAAAGAGGAGGAGGCTGATTAATCCACTCTGAAAGAATCAAGGAGGAATGAGTGACTAAGGATTGCATTCCTTATTCTCACTTCAGAAACATTATTGCAACAAAAAATCAGTTTAGAAATTCATATCACACCCTTCTAGGAACACTTAAAATCCATAATCTGCACTGTATAAAAACAGGAGAAAGAATACTAGTGAAAACTATTAAATGAGAATAATCTGGTGTTGTAACAAGCCCTTTGTTTGTTTTCCCAGCTGCCCAGACTTTCAAAATAACCATACAGATATTATATTATTTCCAATACCATTTGGTCAATAGCTTAAGTGTATTTCTGGATAACTCTTATATCTTAATTTAAGCCATTTGCATTAATCTGTGTATTACCATGTGGCAGTGGCTTACCGGCAAAGTTTCAGCATGCCTGTCTCTGATGGCTCCATGGCTTCTCCTCTGACTCCGCCTTTCTTCTCTCAGCATTCAGTTTAGTTTTACCTGCCTAGTTCTGTTCTATCCTGTCAGGCCAAGCCAGTTTCTTTATTAACCAATTGTATTCACAGCATACAGAGGGGAATCCCGCATCAATCTGGCAGAGCCAGAAAGATCAGAATTGATATGCTTGCAATTCTAGACTATTTGAATTATTCATCTTCTCCTTGAAATTTTGCCAGCTGAAGCTGGGCAGTGGTGATGTAAGCCTTTAATCCCAGCACTCAGGAGGAAGAGGCAGGCAGATCTCTGTGAATTCGAGGCCAGCCTGGTCTACAAGTGCTAGTTTTAGGATAGGCTCCAAAGCTACAGAGAAATTGTGTGTTAAAACACCCCCTCTAAAAAAAAAAAAAGAAGAAGAAGAAGAAGAAAGAAAATTTGCTGGCTATAATAAACCTTTTCCAATCTTTCCACACTAAAATAATTAATGGAGAATTGTACAAAAAATGAATAATAAAGCAGTACCTATAACTACTCTGTTTTATTTAAATTTATTTAAATTTAATCTTAAACAGAAATTATATTGTTAAATTAATAATTTCTAGAATCTTGGGCAGGCAAGAGGGTTCAGTAGGTACAGGTACTTGGAGCACAAGCCTGGTAAGCAGAGTTCAGTCTCCAGATCCACGTGAAAGTGGTAGGACAACACCAAGTCCACAGATTTTGACTTCTGACCTCCAGAAGTGCATGGTAAGGACACTCACACACATCACAAGCACACACAATTAAAACACATTTTTTAAAAAAATAAAATGATAATCTAGCACTTTAAACACTTTGACACCAGCACATGTGAGGATAATGACCACCAGACTCTTGAACACAAACAAAGTCATGATGTCTGTTGGCTAAGTAACATGAATCTCTGTGCAAAAGCATGCACTGAACTTCAAATGAGCATGGTCAAGTTTCTAAGTGCCCTCATGACAGTTCAGAAACCAGATAAAGCCTCAAGGAAGCAACAATGTTTGCCCTTTATTATCTGGAAATGTGAGTGATGGCTAACCCTCAAAGTTTCTTCTAGGGAGACTCTTAAAACAAGCAGCACACTGGGTTAAGAGGGACAGGAGAGGTCCTCCCTGCCTGTCTCACCTGCTCTGCTAGGCAAGTCACAGTTCTGTCCTCATTGCCGCAAAGCCAGAAGTGGGTCTTGCGGAGATCCCTGTTTCAAATCTCACAGTATTTCCTGCTTTAGGAAGGAATGGAGCAAAATGAAAACTTGAATAGAATAATCTGACCCAATTCCACCCAAGAAAAGAAGACACTGTGTGCATCACTGGTAATGGAAAGGCCAAGAAAGTGTGTTTGTCTGTTTGCTTGAGTTATCCTACTGATAACACAAACAAACACTCTCCTTCCTTCCAGCTTACAGGCAAGGAAGAAAAGAAGCCAGACAAAAGTATGTTGCCAAATTGAGTTTCAGTGACTTAAATACATGTTTATGCTCTCGGCTGATGTATTAAAGAAATTGCTCCATTAATGAATAACATAAAAAATAAACCTACTAAGGGGATTTATCCTGCATTATCTTTTAATTAGCAACATGTCTCTATATTCAATGATGGTACTACTTCATTGGGCATGTGCACTGAGACTTTCTAATTAAACCCTCACAGGTAGCTACATGCTCAGCAGATTTGATTAGCAATTTTATCTTTCTTTTTCTCATCAAATGTAAAATAACCTACCTTTGTGTTTAAGTCAAAAACTAGCAGTCTCCTCCTTCTGATCTTCTTTACACAGAAATAAGCAGATTGCCCCTGGGGAGTCTTTCACCTCAAACAATTCTATTAGAGAATGCTACAGCCTGGAATTGAACACAATACTAAACCTCACTTGCTCCAGTGTAGTTTAGGAATTAAGAAGCTTTAGAGTCCTATTAACCTGGTTTCAAGCCCCATCTCCACCACTAACTAGCTGTGCTACCAGCAAATGACTTAACTTCTGTGTCCTTGTGAGGAATGAAAGACAAAGTGTGCATAGATTCCCATAGTGCTTGGTCGACAGTAAGGGTTGGTTTTCGTTGTTGCTATGATCATGCTGTGGCTGCTATCAGGATGTGAGCAAGGAAAACTGGAAATTTCCTCCAAGCAAGTTAATTTTAAACTTTGTTGTTTTGTTTTTGCTTTTGTTTGTTTTGTTTTATTTCGTTTTAGAGACAGGATCTCACTATGTAGACACAGGTAAACTGGAACTCAGAGTAGAGCAGGATGTCATGTGATACCATGCCCCAACTTAATTTTTTAATTAATTAATTTGTTTATTTATTTTTGCTCTTCGTTTATTTTTTCTTAAGTTTTTATTTAAAGGGTTTTTTGAATGTCCTAAAGAATTTTTATTACTGATAATTAGTTAAGTTGTACAAGGATGTTTGACATATCTAAGACATAGATCAGACACCGAGTCAGTGGAGAGAGCTGTATTAAAACAAGCCAGTGACCACAAAGCCATTTTAGCAAGCTACTGAAAATTGTGTCAACTGGTCTCATTGCCTCTAGCTAATTAAGAACAGGCAGATGGTATAGGACTGATTGTCTATCAGCCCATTTCTGTAACTTCATAAAGCTGTCCTTGAATTGATATACTTCTGCTTTCCTCAGAGTTATTACATACCAATCACAGTTCCCCCTCTCTCCCCTCCTCCGGCTCTCCTTCCCTCACACACACCTTCCCAGACCCAGCACCCCACCCACTCCTCAGAAGGGGTAGGGGTTCCCAAGGAGAGTCTACAAAGTCTGGCATATCAAGTTGAGGCAGGACTAACTTAATTTTAAACTGATAATAACTATCAATGCCATTTATTGAAGGCCTGGAATACCCAGATTGCCATGCGTCCCTTCACATAGGGTTTGAAGTGGAGAGTTGTAATAGCTATTTCCTGACCACACTGGCCATTCCACTCTCTGCTTTTCTTTGCTCTGCTCTGTGCCATGAAGGATAATGACGTGGATCTCATCACTAGGGCCATGGACCACAAACCATAATCCAGCGCAATAATCAGATGATTTGCGTATGCACAAAGGGCTGGGGTCACATGAAGATTTATTTTCTGCTCTGTGAGTGGGACTGGAGATCAGGCAGGAAAGGAACAGAGAAGTCTAAGGAAATCGTTTAGTTTGTCTTAAAAACAAAACTGAAAATTTAAGTCTGAATAAAAATAGAGTTTCACTTTGGGAGCAGAACATAATTTAATGTCACAGTGACCTGAAGATCAACAATATATTGAACAAAGTAATTTGGAGATGTAAACGCTATGGGGTGGATGACCCATAGTGGAATCCAAAAACTGGCTGCAGATTTGGACAGGTTTTAAAGACATTACTGAACCCTATGAGAAAGGCATCAAACTGTGGAATAATTTCTTCCAACAACAATTTATATCCCAAATGTTTACTCATTTGAGAAAGGGTGGCATGTATGTGTGTGTGTGTGTGTGTGACCACACACTCTCCATAACATCCCAGTATAGCAGCCATATAACTACAAACTGAATCTTATGAAAACTGCTCAAGGTTTAAATGTCAAGATATTGAAAGTACATCACCAGTTATTCACAACTCTTAAGTGTTTTCAAGTGCCAAGTTTCTCTGTGTGTTGTAGTAGAGACAATTCAGTGTGCTCATAGACAGAAATTACAACTCCTTAGTCAGCATAATCTAAGGACCTGAGTTCAGATCTTCAGCTTGCATGCAAATAACTGCACACAGCAGAATATAACTGGAAATCTCGTGCTGGGAGACAGAAACAAGAGGATCCTGGGGTTAGCTGGCCAGCCAGTCTAACCAACTGGAGAATTCCTGGTTCACTGAGAGATCCTGTCTCAAAAAGTAAGTTTGTCAGCAATAGAGAAAGACACTCCACTTCTGGCTTCTATGGGGGATGCTCAGTGATTGCACACGTGGTCACTCCACACACAGAGAGAGACCAAAATTTCATTTCATATCAAACCTAAGTAGACTAGGGATTCATTGGTTCTTACCCTTTAATTCTAGCAAAATCTAAACAGAAAATTATTTTCTGCTGTGTTCTGCCATCAAATAATTACACAATTTTACTTTCTTTTTCTCTTTTTAAAAGTGTTTAAGCATCCCATTTTGGAAAGAGCCTATTAAAGGAAGTAAACTCTGTCAGAAACACATTGCTTTTCATGTTTAAAGACTTAGATTCACCTGAAAATCAACAGGCAACAGTATAGAGAGGGGGACTCGAGCTCAAGCAGCTATAAAATATACTGTATGTTCTCTGTAATTAATACAGTGTGGTCCTGGCCTACTGAACAGATTAGCTAGTCACTGGGAAAGAATAGAGAGTCCAGAAATAAGCATAATTACTCATAGTACAATATTCAGTAAAGGTACTTGTCACAAACCAAGTGAAAACATGGGCAATTTATTTAATGGCACTGAGATAACTATAATATACAATATAAATTTTCAGAGCAATATGAAAGTTTATTAAAAATCTATTTTTAAAATAACAACAGCTTGAATTTTACTGGAAAATGGATGGAGCTAGAAGACATTATTTTGAGTGAGGTAACCCAGACATAGAAAGACAATTATCACATGTACTCACT
>LOEQ01010960.1:0-22974 GCA_001685075.1 Bramus lutescens
TGGCCAGTTTGAATAAGGCCAGGGTCAGGCTGAGGGCATGTTCCCTTGGGAACAGGGAAGTCAGTTACTTTCTGTTCCTCCCTCATGCCAGGTGCTTAACCACAGAAATCCTGTTTTGCAACCACAGATATCCTGTTTTGTAACCACAGATATCCTGTTTTGCAACCACAGATATCCTGTTTTGTAACTTTTTAGTTTGTCCCCAAGTTGAACCCTGCAGGCTCTAGTCTTGCAAAAATGGCGTTACTAATGCTAAGCTGCTATTAGCTGGGGTCTTTCACAGCCAGCCACGTATTTTAGTGTCCAGTGTAGTGCTTTTTAAAAATGTTTAAAGATCCCTGGCAGAGCAGCCGCGAGCCCGGGCGGGTTCCGCTTGCGACGGGGAGGGCTGGTGGGCAGGTGGGCAGGCGACAGTAAGTCTCTGAAGGTGCAGAGTCCAGCGGCGGGCGGGCAGGTGGGCGCGTGGGTGGGAGACACGTGGGCAGACACATTGTATGGAATAGAATTAGATATTTATTACTTAAAAAGGGGGGAAAGAAAGAGGAGAGAGAGACAGAGAGAGAGAGGGAAGAGAGAAGAGAAAGAGGGACAGAGAGGGGACCCAAGAGACACACAGGCGCTGAGAGAGAATAGAGATCCAAGATGGCGGGGGAGGCGGGCAGGGTCACTGGGAGTGGGCGTGGCTTAAAGAGACAAAAACCATAACAGTGCTGTATACATTTCTCCCATCAGTGTGGCACGGTTGATGGACTCTCATCAAAGTATCCCACTGTACATGTATCTCCCATCAGCGTAGCTCTGCACATGTATCTCCCATTAGTATAGCACTATGCATGTATCTCCCATTAATGTGCAAAAGGAGAATTTTCTGAGACATTCCTGGAGGGGATAGAGAACCACTGAAGAGATGCCTAGTACAAAAAGATTAACATGGTAATTGCTCTGTAAAAATAACTTTGGTGACAAAACAACCTCCTGCTGACTTTCTGAGCATACCATGCAACACGGCTGACTCGTGCAGCCTACCTGCGCAGCCTTCGTACTTACTAAGTCCCGAGAGGGTGTGGTCAGTAGTTTCTCCCTCGGTTCTTAATTTCCACAGCTTCTAGCTTTTCACAATGAAATCATGAGTCTCCTGGGCGTTGCAAATGAACAGACCCAGGCCCAGGACGGCACTCTAGATGTGTGCGTGTTTAACACATGAAATAAGGACTCCCTAAAGTGTGTGAATGAGAGTTTAGTAGAAGAAATGGAGAAACTTAGATGAGCCACAGAACCCCGAGCAGCAGTGCCTCCCTGGAAGCACAGACAGGGTGCTGCATGGGAGGCTATGGTTTGAGTTAAACTGCTGTGCTGTACAGGATGCTGTAGGAGCTGAGTTGAATCCTTGCCTCCTTTGCTTCATGGGTTTCATATTGGTCTTCCTCAGTTCACCTCTCTGAGTTCTACTTTCTACTTTTATAACAAAAATAATGCTGGAATAATAATTTAACTACCCAAACACTGACTTCTTTTTCTGTGAGAAGGCACTTCAAGCTTCCTCCTCTTCCTCCTTCCTTTCTCCATCTCTGAACTGCTGTTGGAGTCTCCCAATGTCGGGCAACAGTCCTAACCACACAGGTTTGTAGCTTTACAGACAAGCTTGGGTTACATGCCTTCATAGCTCCTTGGAAGTTGTTCGTGTATTCCAGTAACAGAAACTACTAAACTGCTAACTCCTTTTTAAAAACTAAGCTCAAGCCATTTGCAAAGCATTAACAGAAGCACAGGAATGCCAGATAGGGACATGACATGCTGTATTTATTGCCCAGGACTTTAGATGTATTGATTTCCTTCACCCACCAATAATGCATTAACATACACATAGATATCTGAGGAAAAAAGTATTTATTGGAAAAATTAATTTTACTTAAAATTATTCTAGAGTGCTCTGTTTCTAAGGATAATTTAGTTTTGAAATGTATTTTTTAAGTGTGTGTACATGTATGTCAGGGAGAGAGGGTTGTGTATATGTGAGTGCAGGTACACACAGAGGCCAGAAGGGGGCGTCAGATGCCCTGGAATTAACATTCTATTTTGTTGTAAACTATTCCATGTGGATGCTGAGAATGGTACTTAGCTCCTCTTCAAGATCAGTATTTGTTCTTAATCTATAAGCTGTCTCTCCAGCCCTATAGCTATGTTTTGAATTCTCAATGTCTCCATAATTATGGAGTCTATCCCAGGGCTGAGAGGTCATTCTGGATCACTCAGCGTTTACTTCTGACTTTTGTGTCCTTCTTTTCCATGTATTCAAATTCTGACAGATGAGGAGTTTTTGTTTGATTGGTTGGTTGGTTGGTTGTTTTTGTGTGCGATTTGGTTTGGGATAATTTTGAGGCAGGGTTTCCTATGAAATGCAGGTTGGCACGGAGCTTCCAGTCTTTCTGGCTCAGCTTCCTGGGTGCTAGGATGGCAGGTGCGTAACACATGCCCAGTCCCTCACTGGTTAGCTTTAATGCAGCTTGATTTGGACAGCACTCTGTTCACTCAATCCACAAAGTGCTAGGAGTCCCAGGCACAAGCAGCTATGTGTACACTGGCTTTTCCTTGGACACAAAAGAACTTACAAAATTCTGATTAGCTATTGCATAAATCTATAAACATAAAGCTGCAAAGGAGCATTATTGCCCTGTAAGATGTTTATAGGAACCCACTCTGCCTGCTACTGTTGAAGTCAGCTCTATTTGAGAAATAACCAGGATAGCTAAAAGATAAAACAATTATATTTTTATTTATTATAAGGGAAAAACTCACAAAACAGGAACAAGAAGTCCAAGCTCAGCTGTGCTGTGATGGAATCACAGAGAGAGAGAGCATGATGGGGCTATGTGCAGGCCCAGAAAGCCACACCCTAACTTGGTCCCACCTCTTAAAGGTAATTGGTTGACAAAGATTCCCCAGCATGCTATGATAAAATTGCCCCATAAGCACCGTTGGTTTTGAAAATGAGAGGAAACTATATTCCAAATGAATATATGCCCCCCATTATCTTTATAACCACTTAAATTCATCATGTGCAAGGCTGCAGAGGCTGAAATAAGCGTTCTCTACTTCAGACAAAAGGTTTCCTTGACCCAGGGTTACAAATGGGCTTTTTAAGCAAGTTCACGGTGTACAAAGGTGTTAAAAAAAAATCCCACATTGTAGGTCCTGTTTCTTCCCTTAAAAAAGAGACTAGAGATACTCTTACAGAACTCTGGTGTTCATCTTTCCTCTTCTTAGTCTGGATAAGCTTTTCAACACACATGCTCCACCTTTCTTCACCCAATGTTCTGTCTTGACTTTAGGCTGTTTCCAGACAAAAAGTCTTAAGAAAGAGGTTGTGCTTAATTGACCCCATGTGTTAAGACTTAGCGTGCTCACTGGTACACTGTGGTACTCACTCGACACGGGTTCTAATTCTTGAAGAAGGTGTACAGTGGGAGTTGCTCATTGTCTGAAAAACAACAATAACCACGCAGTCCTACTTGGATCTGGCCGGAAGTCATTGGCTATGGAGGTCGCGGGCCCTAGAACAGAACGTGTCATCATTATTTTGCTCAGGGGTCATGTTGTTAGGCTGCAGAAAAACACTTATATTCGTACCTGTAGACCTGGGCTGCGCCCAACAAAGGTGGAAATGCTTCCTTCTGCAGTGGACATCAGTCAATGGACAGACGCACAGCTAGCTGGAGTGCTGAGACAGACACCGTGTGCTCAGCTTCTCCTGGAAGCCAAGGCTCAGGGAACAACCTGAAGAGCAGCCAAAAGCTGTGAGATGCTGGACGTGACCATTGTGACAGTCATGAGCTCGCAGCAACTGTGCTTGCCTGAGGAGACCTCATAGGACGGTGCTTTCCTCCTAATTGCAACAGTCCTTCCAAGCCAAATGGGAGGGGTCATAAGAGGAAAACGAAAGGTCACGTGACTGGGAAAGTGGAACCATGGGAGGTTCTTTAGGGAAAGAATAAACTACTGGGAAAGGACTTTGACCAGTTGAGCTGCGAGAATTGATTCTACTCGGAAGCCATGCAGAGAGTTTCAGGGAGGGCTGCCATTTTTGTGAGTTTTCACCTCTGTTGGGGTGGGCCTTTTGCTGATGCAGCGGTTTTGGGGCATCATTTCTGCTTCTGTAAGTATCTCCAATAGAAACTCCTTAGTTCACCCAGTTGAACATTGGTGCAGTCGTTACCTTGGTCCATCCTGGGGTCACTTTGGGGGGTGAATAGATGTGTGCGCTCCATCACACAACAGACCAGCACAGAATCAAGTCAGGCAGACTCCCTGGCATAGATGCAGACTCCTTGGCATAGAAGCATGAGGTGCTCTCCGGGCTCCACCCCCTGTTACTGAGGAGTTAGTAGCGACGCACAGTTTGGGGAGGAAGGATACACATTCTTTTTCAAGGAGTTTCCGGCTCCTAGGTTTTTCAGGCTCCCAGGGATGGCCCACACCCGTGTACATCCAATAATGCATGGTTTGGCTTAGCTGTTCATAAGAAGGAGGAGGAAGAGGAGGAAAAGAAGGGAGGAGGAGGGGCAAGGGGAGCAGGAACAGCACACGTGAAGTTAGAAGGGGGCATGTTGTGGGTATACAGGGGAACTTGGGGGGTGGGAGGTGGAAATGATATTTTTATTTTATTGGATACATATATAAAATTGCCAATCACAAAAAAATAATACAAATGCAACCTTGATGAATATTATTGTTTTGTGAATTGTTTCTTCCTAACTCCTTGAAATGCAGTGTGGAACTGGTGGTTCTGCTTGGGACCCGACTGTACAGAGTTTTCAGACTTACCGCAGTGGCAAACATACTCTAGAATGCAAATCTGGTAATTCAGCCAGGCCTACTGCAAAGCTGCCATTGCCTTTGAAAACATATTTTCTAGGAAGCAGATTTGGCTTAGATTTCTACTTGTAATTTCCATTTGCCCAGGAAGACTTTCTGAGTAGTAACTTTTTCACCATGAGTGTTTTGCTTGTTTGTTTTCTTACTTTTCCATAGAGAGGTCATTACTAACCATCTAATGAGCTATTCTTCACGTTCTTAATAGAGGCAGCATAGAGCTTGTGTCCTATTTAAAAATCACTGCTAAATATATCACCCCACCAAAAAGAAAAAAAAAACAGTTGTGAGAAAGAATAAAAGGGAGAGCAGGCTCAAGAAGAAATATTGCCTAACATGGTGGAATTTTTTATAACTACATCCTGACTCACAATGTTGGCAACCAATCTCTCTTCAAACCCATTCCACCAAGCCAGTGGTTGGCTTCCTCCAGTGCTATTGGGAGGTGTTCTGCTTGTGGATTTGCCTTGGAGTTTCCACTCACTATAGGAATGAGAAGGCAGAAAGTGTCTTTAAATAATTAACTGCTGTATTAACTATGCAGATGGTACAGCCTAATGCATGCAGGCCATGCTTTCATGGCACACGAAGGTGATGTCTGGAGGAAACTGTTTGTCTTCCAGGAAGTACTACATAATTGATTAAAATCATCTAAGGAGCCGGCCTTAGCGTTCCAGTCTGCTTTTACCAATGGCTGCACCAGAGGCTGGATGCATTTGATAGCACAGGAATCTGGTTGGAATTAAATATCAAATGTTCATTTGAATACCTCCCTGATCACTCATTGTCAAACCTTAGCTTGCATACAAATGACTGTCTTATAACCACACAAACTCCTGGACCTGTAGCCCATGTATTTTGATCTAATAAGTGTGGAATGGCTTGGAATCCTGTATTTGCAGCAAGCAGAGAAGTGATTCCTAATCTTGCAACCGTCTAGCTGTACCTGAAAGCATTTGTTTATAGTCCCATCCTTGTTTACTGGGGAGCCAGCCTTCTTCCAGATGAGGCTTTCAAGCCCTTCTTGTACACACTGTGAAACGAGGGCAGATGTCTGCTTCCATTGTTAACAGTAACAATATTACTAATAAAATATCTCTAATTGCTGTGAATAATACTTAACAAATTGATATCTAATGGACAAAATATTTTAACAATGTATGAGGTATTTTGTATACTGTCAGCTCATTGAATCTCTAAAATCACCTCACTTACCTCTAAATAACCACCCTGCTCAGTGCTCCGATTTATTTCCTGATGCTGGGCTGTGGATGTATACAGGGACTTGTGCTTGCTAGGTAAGTGCTCTCCTGTGGAACTCCACCCTGGCCCTTCATCCTTCAAGACAGAGTCTCACTAAGTCCTTCACACTAGGTTTGAACCTGTGTCTTCTGACCTCTATTCCTTACACGCTGAGATTTGCAGGCATAAGCCACAAACCTTGGCTATTTTCTGATTTTCTTTTGAACCTTCAGAACTTTAACAAAGACCTCACAGAGTAAGTGCCAGAACCTGTAACAGGCTGCTATACACCCTGCGATCTTAGACTTAGCTGTCTGTTACATAGTGCTTCCCGCGAGTGTGCCAAGCCTTCTTGGTTCTCCCTGCAGTCCCGTCCAGGCTGTCTGTTTCCAGCTTCATTTGCTGTATCCCATCTTCCATTCCCCACCTAGTCAGGCTGGTACTTCTGATTCCTGCCAACCAGGATATATTGGAAGCACATGGCATGACCCTGCTCATACAGAACTCAGTCTTCTTAAAAAGATTTATTTGTGGGTAGACGTTTTCAGTTCTGAAATTTCATATGAAAAAGAGGTGAAGAGACGACTCAGCAGCTAAGGGCTCATTTCCTCTTGCAGGTGACTTGAGTTCAATTCGTATCACTCATGTCCCATGGCTCACAACCACATGTAACTCCAGTTTAAGGGATTGGACACTCTTTTGAACTCTGCCAGCACCTGTGTGTGTGTGGCGTTTACCCCTCCCATACAGGCACACACACACACACACACTACTACTACTACTACTACTACTACTACTACTACTATTAGTATAAATACATCTTTTTCAAAGATATATAATTATAGTTATAGTATAAATTGTAAAGGAAGCTCAGACTTCCTACATTCTTTGATGGACAACGAACATAACAAGAGACAATAGATAATACTGATGACCACCATATGTGACTTTTTGAAACGTGTATAATGGATAATTAGGGGATCAGGTGAACAACTAGTTGGTGATGATGATGTGGCTGTTTTTGTGAGATGCTAAGACTGCAGAAGAGCCAGAGAGCCCAGGGTGATCATCAGAGAGTTCCGAGAAAACTAATGAAGCCCAAAGGAAGAGAGCAAATGTGAACCGATATCAAAGTGGGCCTGAAACGCAGAGCATTGCCGAGGCGCTAGTTTAAAACAGCCAGCTACCAGTGGACAGCAGGTTGTTGGCAATGGTGAATATGATGTCAATGATCATGTGTGGATGGCAGGGCCAGCCCTTAATCCCTAAAAGGTGTGGGGCAATCTGAGAGAGGCGCAGGGTGGGCTGTAGGAGTGACAGCGTTCTGTTTGAAAGGCAGCTCTCCTCCAAATATGTCATTGGTGTGGCCTCTGGTACAACTTTTGAAGGCACATAACCTAAATTTTAGAAAGGCAGGAACCTTCACAAACCCCACAATATCATGAACAGATTCCCTGGGGAGAGGCAGTATAGGAGATTCATTCCTAAAAGGTGTTCAGAATTGAAACTCATGCTCTTCTGATGTTCTGACATTCTTCATGACCACTAAGCACAGCACAGGAAGTCACCAGAGATGATGAACTAGCACCTACACCCTATATCCAAAGAGTTTTCATTCCTAGCAAGAGTCAGCATGGAAGCCCTGGGACCACGGAGCCTGACTCAGTCAAGCTATATCTGCATTTGAAGGGATGAGGTGACCACTTCCTTGTTTCCATGACTACGGGACATGGAATAAGGATAGCAGTATTCTTAAGGAGAACAGGACCAACAGGGAAACTAAGGTTGAAGTGAGCATTCGCCTCGAGCGAACAGGGAGGGCTTTCTCCCCGGATGTCTCCGTCCTCTACGGGAACTGGAAACCATCCTGCTTTGTTCTTACCCATCACATAGTAGATAGACCAAATGAACAAGTAGAGTGTGGTTTGATAATCTACAAAGAGGACAGCTCAGCATCTCCTAACGCCCAATAACTCAAGGCTGAGTCCGAACAGGGAAGATTTCCATAGATCCCCTTGAAGCCCTCGTCAAAGAGTGATTTACGAAACTGTTGTTCATGGGGTGTCATAGGTTCAAATACATAGCCCAAGACTGTCCTGCATGCAAGACCCCTGTTGCTATCTTTGCTCTCAGAAAGTGCCTTTGAATCAAACTGCTAGTTTTCAATTCTTTTTGCAATTACCTGTTCACTTTCCCTGGTGCTGACCAAGGGCCCAAGTTAATAATGCTGGCAGTTCCTGGTGCTGATCGGTTGTCTACGATGACTTAAAATGACATCTGACTGGGCGTTTCTTTGCTATCATCTAGGTAAGGTTTGTTTGGGATGCCACAGAACTTAAAATGTACGGTGTAACTCACTGATGGCTGCTGAAATTTTGCCATGCATCTTAAAATTAGCATTTCAAAGAGGTTTTATGAGTGGAGCTTGTATGTGTGTCTATGGGAGGTAGTTTGGAGTGCATGTCCACATAATGATGCTCATATAATTGGCTTTTTATAGGCACAAATGATCTTATTCACTATTGGCATGCAGGAAAACAAGTATTAGTTGAGGAGACTAAGTGAACAGTTTGCCGCTAACAGCAATGCTAATCCTGTTATATTCTCATGGGACTTAAATTATCATTTACGGAATGGATCACTTTTATTTTTAAGCTCAGTTGAAGCCTACAAGGTACACAGACTTTCTTTCATTATCCTCACCAGGAAGAATCATACACCTGATATAAAAAAAAGAGAATTTGAATTCATGTCTTTTCATAGCTGCGGCACTGTCTGAGGTGTGACTGATTGCCCGTGTGACCAGGATGGTATCGTAGTCCCTCAATGTAAGCATCTCTTCATGATCCCTGAACAGCATCTGTCCAAACACCCTTCCAACATGATCTGTGTTATCCCTTCAGTCCAACATGATTTCTTCCTCCTACAGATTTTCATCAACTATCCTACGGTTCCTACTCAAAAAAGCAGTTAACACTGGACTCAAGAACATAAATGAGCGGCAGCATCCTGAGGTGTTGGGAAATTATTCCTGCCTCCACCCATCTTTCTGTCCTTCATTGACCAGGCATCAATGGTCCATCATCTGTCACTGAGTTCAACACCAAAGTATGGACATGGTGGTGCTTGCTTGCAATTCCAGTGCTTGTGAGGCAGTGGCAAGAACACGGCCATAAGTTCAAGGCCACTGTGGTCTGCATAACAAGTTCCAAACCAGCCAGGGATATACAAGACCCTTTCTCACAAACTCAGCCAAGAAGATAAATTCAATCCATTTAACCTCATCTCCGCTCGGCTTTACGAGGATCTCTGACAGCGGATGGGTTTCAGCCTTGCCCACTCCTTGTTTCTCTGGGCCAAATTATTCTTCCTGGTTTGCACCTTGCACATGCTCTCGGGTCGTCTTGTGGTGACCTCTTTCAGAGGAGATTTCTTTTCTATTTGGTGAAGGGAGCCCCACTGACCTTGTGCTCTCCATTTCAGCATCGCCCGCGAGCAGAAGTCAACTAAGAGTCATGTGCCCACCAGGAGAGAGAATACACCTGTAGTAACTGGACTGCTAACCATGGCCTGCCCTACTTTTAACCTCAGACCTAAAACAACCCAATTCCCATCTGTTCATACCACCAGCAAAAAGGCTTTCATCTCCTGTTTTATAAATAGAAAATGAGTCCTCATCCCCCCATATTTCATGTGTTATATGTCTTAATAAAAGGTCTGCTTTCAAGGTTTAGAGGCATAAATAAAAGCTTAGAAAATGAGCTCATATTCTCCAAATCATAAGAAATATAACTGAAATAATAACTCCAAGGACCTAAGACTTTAAAACTCACCTCTAAAAGTAGCTAAATCAGATGTATTTTATACTTTAAAAAAAAAACAGGTTTACAAAATTAAGGTGAATCTTTGGAAACATTGGAATACTTTGGTAATTTTTAATTTTTAAAATTTATCATGAGGCTGGGCATAGTGGCACACATCAATGATCCCAGATCTTAGTTCTTAGGAGACAGAGCCGGAAGGAAAAAGACTTCACGATGAGTCTGGAATAGGTTTACACACACTGTCTTTAAAAGAAAAAACTCAAGCATAAGTACACAATGAACATGCATTTTACTTTCAGCTAAGGTTTATTTTAAGATTAATTTTATTTAGATGTGTTTGTGTCTGCAGGTATAAATGTATGTGCACATGTGTGCAGTGCCCAGGGAGGCCAAAGACAGTGGCAGCTAACCTGGAACTGGCGTTACAGGTGGTTGTGAGCCATCACATGGGTGCTGGGAACAGAACCTGGGTCCTCTGCAGGAGGATTCAGTGTCTGCCCTGCTGGGCCACCTCCCCCACCCCAGGATTTGGGTATTATTAAGAAATTCTGTTCCTCTGATATTTCCGAATTTCTTCTGTAGTTCATTCTTACCTGGGAAGAGTTGCCCTTGTTCCTGTGGGGTAGTGGAGCACAGTGAAAGGACAAGGTGGGTGCTGAGCTGACCAGTGCGGGTGGGTGGGAGTGCTAGCTAACTACTCAGAATAGTGCGCAGGACCAGCTGCAGACAGGAAGCTTTTGAGCCTACTGAGTACCCCTCCTTGATTGACATGACGGATGTCACTTAGAGGGCATAAATGGGAGTGTTTCATCTGGTGGGTAGAAAGTGCAATAATTTTATTTTACCATAGTCCATGAGCTGATAACTGATGAATTAATAAAGGAAAACACTAAGGCAGAGGCAGGTGGATCTCCGTGAGTTCAAGGCCAGCCTGGTCTACAAAGAAAAATAAAAACACCACCAATAAAGGAAAACACTAGACCAGGCAACATATCCCCAGCCAAAGTTTTTCTTTGTAATACTGATGGACTCTTTTTGAGGACTAAAAAGTCTTATATGGCTATATCATGACTATCAATCACCAAAAGGAAATATATGTCCACTTGTGTTATATAGATATTCACATGACACATATATTATGAAATTTAAGACATCTATTATTAGATATGAAAATGGAGATAAAAGTTCTAAGATTTTGTCCATACCATTCGCACCCTTGGGAGAAATGTATTATTGCTATCTGTAATTTGCAATAGTGCATATCTGGGACCTTTTGCTTGTTCATGTGTTCGGTGTGAGTCTCTGAAGATAAAGAATTATGAAGAGCGTAGAGGAAGACAGACTCTCTCCATATGACCCTGCTTCCTCTAGGTATACTTCAGGAATGAAATACTTATTTTTGCTAAATGGTCTAGAGATCAACAAAAGTATCACCCTCTACCTTGGTTACCATGCACAAAAGAAAGGAGGTGTGCCATCTCACCTCTGTACTCAGTCTAGAATTAGCAGCATAAAAGCAGAGTTTTCTCACCATAAATAATCATTACTATGTAAATGAACAGTCTCTCTTTTCGAATTTACACACTTACAAGGCAATACAATCTCCAAAAGCACCCTGTGAAGGATGCACCTCGAGAATTTTTTACACTTGATAAACCAGAAAGCTGAGCCTCCATATTAAGTACCATTTGCCTGGTACCTGTACATAATAGGTTATTACAATATTGAGAGAAAAAAATGAATTGATAAAAACAATTGAACAGAACCTATGCATGGAACAGAACCATTTATGAAATCTAAGACCAAAAACCCTAGTGGCTCCAGGACCTTTTTCTCAGAAAGCAGTTGCCCTGGGTATTGGTGATGGAAAGACAGACTGAAGCTAGCATAGGAAGCTCTGGGTTCAGTTTCAAGCTATTTCTGAGTGATCTGATCGCTCTGCTCCTAAGTCTTACACCGTTTAAGTTCCACAGATGGGTGGGTTTAATTCCTGCCTTGCCCTCACAGGGCTAAGCTAGAGAATCTGTGTGGAATGGTCTAACATTGCTAGGAAAACCTAGAGGACTGGAAGATCAGACTTTCGTCAAAAGTCTAATTCAAGAGAGACTTATGTGTGAAGCATACATACCAACTACCCTGATAAACCTAAGTGTTGAAACTGTCTTTTTTTTTTTTGCACTCCATCTGGTCATATAGCTTCATCATAGTAAAATAATTACAATGTATGTGAAACTGCTCCATATATAAAGAAGCATAAAACCTTGGAAGTCCCCATGAAGAAATTGCTAGTTAATACTGAAGATTTGCTCTTTGTTTTCTAGGGTACCCAAAGCAAAGACCTTAGACTGGGCAGTGTAAGCAATAGAAATGTGTAGCTCATGGAGCTGAGGCTGAAGGTTTGTGGCCTCTTGAGGCTCCACTCTGAAGACTTCAACTTCGTTTAAAGGCCTTTTCCTAAATACCAGGCACTTTGCTTCCTGGGACACTTACATTTATGGATACATCATCTACATTCTGAGAAAACAGAATCCCCATCCAGGAGGAGATAGAAACAGTGCTACACAAATTCTAAAAAACTTGCAGTCACCAAAGAAGGGGATTCGTGCAGGGTTCTTGAAGGAACAGAGATCTGTGGGGAGTTTGGGAGGAAAGGCATCTAAAGGAGTGGGCATTTCTCACAGGAAGAACACGGACGGGGACACTTTATGGAATCAAGATGTAGGTGATGCATGTGCACTACTGCTTCCTCAGTCCTCATGGCCCTCACCGCATGACATCCAAGCCAATGGGTAACGTGTAGGTTTACATAAGGCTTTCACTATTACCACTTTGTGATGACTTGAAAGAACATGGCCTCCATGGGGAGTGGCACTGTTAAGAGGTGTGGCCTTGTTGGAGTAGGTATGGTGTTGTTAGAGGAAGTGTGTCACTGTGGAGGTGGGCTTTGAAGTCTCCTTTGACCAAGCTACACTCAGCGTAGAAAACAGTTGACTTCCTGTTGCCTGTGGGTTAAGATGTAGGACTGTCAGCACCATGTCTGCCTGTGTGCTGCCATACCCCACCATAAACCTCTGAAACTGTAAGATGGCCAAATTAAATGTTTTCCTTTATAAGAGGTGCCATGATCATGACATTTCTCCACAACAATAGAAACCCTAAATAAGGCAAACTTCAAATAGGCTTAGCCTGCGGCTTATCTATCCCTAATACACAGGAAGTAGAACCCAGACATACTGAGTTCCAGCCCAATTCTTACTACTTCAGTCTTGCTCTATCTAGCCCTGTAACTTTTAAATCAGCATTTGGATTTTTGTGTGTCTCTCTGATGCCTCAGAATGTAACTGATAGGGTGCTAAACGTGACAAAGCAAAGACACCAGACCAGTCAAGCATCAGCATAATTTTAGATCACCAAGGTGCTTCTCTGACTCCTAAAGATAACTACCCTCCAAACTGTTATTACTGTATAGGTTAAACAGTAATTAAAGAAATTTTTACATTTTTCCTCAGAAACTTCGAATCTAGAGAATCGAAGACTTTCTGGAAAGAAGTTATTTCTGTCAGCTGCCATCTGTTATAGATAATGTTTAATCAAGTGATTGAGCCGGGTGCATATCTTAAGACACAAAGTCACTCTGCATGATTTGAGATTCCATAGATTATCTGCATGCTAAGTACTACATTTGAATTCCGCACCAGGGATGCATTATAAATTCTTTCCTCAGTGACAGCTATGAGTCTTCACAAACTCAACACTTAAAATATTTAACTAGCATTGCAAAGCAAGGGCGTGATCAAAGAGCTGGAATAAAATGCTTCTTAAGGCATTATTAAGCATGCCTTCATGTCAGAATATGGCATGGGTCTGTAAGCAGGACAAGTTGAGAAAGAGGAATTAAATAGAATAATTTCATTAAAAGTTCATTTGAAAATTCTCATTACTTTGGGAGAACACGAAATGTGCTTCTTTCTAAACCAGTCATAATTCTTTTGGCACAGCCTAAATCAAGGAAAACTAAATGCAGATGCACAAATACTACGAGTGTAGAGCACTATCAATGCACAAGAGTTTTATCATTGCACTGCCTTCAAAACCCAAAGAGTGGGCACGTTTTTGGCTATGTAGAATTATCTTATACAGAATGTGACAATATGGGAACTAAATTATGATAAAGCTGTGAGATAAACTCACATTTAAGGGTGCGTCATATAAGTGTAAGGATTCTATTAATAATCAGAGGCCTTCAGTTTCAATGTTGCTTAACTACATTGTTTTGAAGCATTTTTATACAATGTGTGACCCAAGGATCACTTATATTACTATCAGCTCACAGAGTTTTGGAAATGGTGAATAACTGTTCCTCTAGTGATGGTATAAGAGACTCTCCATTCTAACAATACCGTATGATGTGATACCTAGCATCCTGTTAGAGTTTGGGAACTCTGCCTCTAGAAGACACCACACTTTCCTGTGTTCCTGTCGTGCACTGTGACACTCAGGGTAGAAAACTCCCCTCAGGCATCGTTGTGCTGTGATACCATGGAGCTAACAAATGCAAGGCCATTTGTTGCCTCCAAGCTTAGGAGAATCCACCTAAAAACAAGATGAGAATTCAAAGAACTGCGAGACACAGCGTTAGTGAAAAGGCATGGCAGCTCCCCAGCCATCCCAACCTAAAACACCGGCTTTAACCATCTTCTTAGGTCTACTTAGAAAGATCTGAAGCTCAATAAGGAAGTTACAAGTTCCAGAGACAAGCTAAAACAACCCAGACAGAGCCTGCGTTATACCAGCACCTTCGACAGAATGTCTCTTTGAATAAGGTCAAGGTTTGATTGATAAATCATGTAATTGCAGTCTTCTGAACCATGAGGCCACTTACTACAAGAGCCAAGCCCTGGAGCCTTCAGAACCTAACACTGGGTTCTCGGAAAGGTTCTTGTGTCTTGGTGTATCCTTTCTGTGCATTTTCTTTCGAATGTTTAATGACTACAGTGTCGAGACCAAATATTGTCACATCCAGAAGATCTGCCATGTGTATTATTTGCCATTTTACTCATGGCAGATGCTCCATTATTTGCTCGTTCATTTTTGAGCACCAACTGTGATCATGGTAATGTGGATTTATGACTCAACTGTAAATTATCCATCCCCCACTTAAAGGCTCATAGCTCGCATAGATAATTCTAAAAATGTTAAGATCCGTGTGCAATATGCCGTAACAGAGACAGGAAGAAGTGTGCAATGGACATTTGTTTGGGGGATGAGGAGCGATGGAAGTCTTTGAGAAATGGGGATGCTTTGACCTGGGTTTTTATCACTTTCTTTTCTCTTCTGTTTCCTTCTCTTCTCTCCTCTCTTCTCCTCTCCTCTTATCTTCTTTTCTTTTATAACAAAGCTATTTATTGAGCCTTTGGAAATTTCACATCATGCACCCCAATCCTGCTTACCTTTCAGTTTCTTTATATCTGCCACTCACCCCTGTAGCATCCTCCCAAAAGAATCCCCCAAAATTAATTTAAAACAAAACAAACAAAAACCCATCTCACTCCTCTGTCATTTCTGCCTCTCTAAAAACACCTCTTCATTTTTTCCTAGTGGCATTGGTAGCTACAGTGTGTCACTAAGTAAACCCTTTTTTCCAATCAGCCCCACCTGCAAATGTTCTTTGCCATGAGTCACTGTTATAGTTCAAGGCCTGGAGCACAACATCATCATGGATCCTCACCAAAACTCCTCTCAGATATCCTGCTGCTGCCCTAAGTCATGGGAATCCTGCAGCTGTCGTTCCATAGGGCCAGTCCCTTCACACACTCCAGCAGGTCATAGATGGGGTAGATGTTAGGGTAGGCCAACCCAGGGCCTGGGATGTGGGTCTAGGTGATAACTGAGCTGATTTGGTCCAGGCCACTGGGACTCCCTCCTCAGGTGAGGGGCAGAGCCAGATCCCCTGCACTCATGCCCTCTGGGCCAGCTTTCTCATGCCAGTGGTAAGGGGTGGGGCATCTCTCCCTAGAGGGGAGCATTTCTCTCATGAGGGCACGGCAAGTTCTCCTTCTGCAGTGTCCAGTGTAGGACAGGGTCAGCTAACTCAGGGCCCATGAAGAGTGGGGATGGCTCAGCACAGGCCCTCACACTTTGGCACTCATGATTACGATGGACTCCTGTGGTAACAGAGGCCATGAGCATCAACACAGTTCCTGACTGCAGCAGGACCATAGACCCAGACATGACACTCAGCTGCAGCTTGGGCTTGGACCTCACCAGAGTTCTGGTCGCAGCACAAGTCACCCAGCTCAGTATGGCCCCGTGGCAGCATGGCCTTTAGACACCAACATTGTCTCAGGTGGCTAACCAGACCCCAGGTGTCCGCATGGCCCTCAGTAATAACAGGAGCCACAGACATCAATTCAAACCCTAGCTGCTCCAGGGCTACAAACCCAGATATGGCCCTTGGCAGCAGCTGAGGCCAGATGTCATCATGGCCTCAGGCGGCAGTATAGGCCACTCAGATAAGCATGGTCCACATGGCTATAGGTTGTGGTGGCCTAGACACCCAAGAACCCATGTGGCCTTTGGTGTCAACATGAATTATGGGCATGAACACAGACCCCGGTGGTGGTAGGACCACAGACCCAGACATGGTCCTTGGCAGCAGTCCTGGCCTGGATGTTTCCATGATCCCAGGTAGCAGCATGGGCCACTCATTTTATCATTTTCTTAGTGTCAGGAGTCATGCTGTGTAATCCTCCTGACAGGTGACATTACCGGATTAGTGGCTTCTGTGTCCTGGATGACTGATGTGGTTGGTGGACTTTCTGGTGTTTTCCACACTTTTGTCTTGCTGTTCTTCCCAAGGATGCTGTCTTCATCCCTCTGGTTCTTCAGACCAGGGCCTGACAGCTGTTTTCTTCCTCTCATGTGCTCCCACATGGAGCCTGTTTGGACTCTATCTCCGGTATACACACTCAGTTCTTCATTTCATCGCCCTGGCTGCCCCTTCCCATGCACCCACCATCACTCAGCCTGTTGCAGTGGTCTCCTGTATGAGCTGTGTCTTTCCTTGCTTCTCATTGGACCCTTATTCTCAGAGTGTTCAGAGACACTGGCTCAGGATGCAGGTTAAAGTACACGACTCCTTGGCTTAAAGCTGTCGTGTTTCCACTCATTGAATAAACAAAGTCATCCCTCTAGGTGCGAGGAAGCCCTGAATATGCCACAATTTCCCCAAAACTTCATTACTAGCCTGTTCTTTTCCACATGGGTGACGTTAGGGCTTTTTGCCTGGGACTTCCAATCCTGCTGCATGGGTGTCTCAATCTCAGTGTGTGTGTGTGTGTGTGTGTGTGTGTGTGTGTGTTAACTGAGTCATCTGAGGAAGGCTTTTTACAAATTCTCCCGCAGCCTCTGTTGCATTCCTTCCTCTGATCCTGTCATCTTCATTATTTTATTAGTGGATCTAATTATAAAGATAGCAGATGTGATGCCTTAGGAAAGAGGATTCATGACTGCCTGTATTCTCCATCGCTAGACACAAAGTGTAGTCAAATCACATTAAATCCACAGGAAGTGTGACTTCTCCAGAAATTCCACTTTGGAGCATTAAGGCCACTCCCCTCTCTCTGCTGTAATGGTCACATTCACTAGCTCACATGGGAAACTCTGGGAGGTGTCCTGGATTACCTGCTAATGTTATTCTATGACTCATGTATTTGTTCATTGTCTGCCTGTTGCACAGAAATTCAGACTTCCTGAGATTCTTGAACAAGCACACATATCAATAGACATCAGCTAAGTAAATAAACAAACCAGCTCTGCAGACACAGAGCTACAGTCTAATAGCTGTACTTCTCAACCTGTGGGTCACAGCCCTTTTGGGGATTGAATGACCCTTTCATAGGGGTCATATATCAGATATCCTGCATATCAGATGTTTGTGTTACAATTCATGACAGTAGCAACATTATAGTTATGAAATAGCAACAAAAAATTTTATAGTTGGGGGTCTCCACAACATGAGAAACTGTAGTAAAGGATCTCAGCATTAGGAAGGTTGAGAACCACTGCTCTAGACGAAGGGGGGAGCTATGTTAGAAGATCAATTTCTTGGTTAAAATTCATTAATATATATCTTTATTCAGGCATAAATTACAACTGTTTTGTCATTCACTGGCTGGTGCAAACACTCAGAGGCATATATGCATATATGATATATATAGCTTATATTATTATTATTATTAATTATGGTTACCATTTCATTTAATCTTCAGTCTATCATTCTGGATGAAGTTCTATTATTGCTTCCACTTAACAAATGGAAAAAATTGGGAACAGGATGGTGAATTGAGCTCACCTCTCTACTGAATACTAGTTAATTGTCTCATTCAGCCACATTGTCCAATCAAGTTGTAAGAACAGTACGCAAGAAAAACTGCATCCCGCACTCCCATCCTCCTATCTCCTCCACTGGCATTTTCAACGGGGGGTGGGGAAGGAGTCTACAGCCTTTCTGGTCTTCTGCATGAAGACTCAGAATTTCTCTGGCCCAGTTCACTGCCATGCTACCCTGGGCAGAGAATGAGAACACCTAACAAACGCTTGTGCTCACATTAGCAGCCTTACTCATGGCCCAGGAGCTACAAAATACAAATTATTAAAGTAAAAAAGAAGTAAAAGAAACTCTAGGAATTCGAGGAATGTTGAAACAATTTTAAACAATTCCAAAGGAGTTGAGGAACCATACGTACCTCATGTCTCTTTACTTCCAGAACCATGTTCAGCCGACAAATTGAACAACAGGAGGCCTGGGAGACACTCCAGCATACTGAAGCCAGCCAGACATGCCCTCAAAGTAGCAGTTTGGAATTTCTTACTCTCTCTCCCTCGAAGATAATGTTAAACATTTACACGTTTTTAAATTCCCTAATCTGACTTACCTCGACAATTCTATCTTTCTTATGCTTTCTGATTTATAATCATTAGAAGTCAATTTCTCTCCCAAGGCAAAGTGTTCAGGGAGGCATTTCTATGTATTTTTCATGCCAAGGCAGCCTACACTAATGCAGTTTTTTCCTCCCTCATTTTTATACCGCACAGGGAAGCCATGTATCAGCACAGTGCCTTTTTGCCACCTAGTGGGAAACTTAACTTTGCCCTTTTTTTCTCCATCTCCTGTCTTCTAAGAGATGACGGAAGTCTATGAAAGCTAATTCAGAAAAGAGGGTGGCTGCATGTTCAACTCCAGGGCATTGGGGCAGAAAGACATGGCTGGTCCAGAAAGAAGACCTGGCAGAGGCTGGAAGTGAGCAAGAAGCATCCTCCCACTGTGTTCTCAGGGCTGGGAAGTCACTGGTATAATTGTCCTGTCATTTTTTTCTATGTTCAAGTTTTAGATTGCAGCCCTTGCAATCAATACTGCCCATAAAACCTATTCTGAAGTGCATAACTCTAACAAATGGGTTACATCCAAATTCAGCATGCCCTTGGACTTTCAGGCACCTGGAGAAAGTAGAGAAAGTCATGACTAAATGTCCAGCTATTAAAAACTTCCATCAATAATAATAAGAGCTTCAAGTTAACGAGAATTTATGACACATAGGATGTGATTTGATAATGCCTACGAATGGCTGTGCCTAGTGGCTGTCATATAGTTAGGGTCCAATAAATCATAATTATTTGGTGCCAAACACTGTTAATTTCCTCATATCTATTATCTTGCTTCATCATCATGAATGCCTTCAAAGTAATAATTATTTTCCCCATTTTATATTTGAGGAGCTGAGTCTTACAGGTAAATTGAGGAGTCAAATCCCGTACTCCCCACCATGTGTTTGAGAGTGTATGTGTGAGTGAACATGTGTATAGAGTTTAAAATCTATTTTATAGCCTATGCTCCAGTTGTTCAAGTCAATAAGTCAATAAACAAAATAAAACCCTTTATTCTCTTGCTAAGTCACAGTTTTCTTGATATATGGCTCCATGGCAGGGCTGCTAATCTTTCTTACAGTAGTTTAGCTTTCTATTTAGATGGGTATGAAGCAGTAATATAAATGAAAGTCTCTAAAGAGATCAATAAAGGTTTTAAAAGAGCTTGGTGCCAACGAAGAGAAAGCCCATTGTTTCGTAGGAGCTGAAGGTGCAATTGGTGCTATCCAAACAGTAAGTTATTGCAATGACCATTTCTGCATTAATTGGTGGCAGAAATGTAAACACAAGAAAAACCAGTACTGAGCTCTGGTGGCCTTTCAGAGGGCAGTCAGGGTGATGTCCTAAGAACGGGCTCTGAAACAGCCTAAGACTGAAAACTGGCTCTGCCAAGTACTGACTCTATGACTGTCTGCAAGCTATTTAAATCCTTCAGCCTCAGTTTCTCTTTGAAAGAAAAAAGAAAAACAGGGGTCAGGAAGAAACCACCAAGCCTGATGGCCTGAGTTGGACCCCTGGGACCCAAATGGTTGAAGGGGAGACCTGATTCCTGAAAGCTATGCTCTGATCTACACATGTGCACCTCCATGACACACATGTACCTATATTCATGTACACATGAAAGAAATAAATATGTAATAAATTTCTTTTCAAAAAGAATAAAATAGGGGCTGTGTTGGTAAAGTAGTTGCTGTGTAAGCCTGAGGATTCTTGTGGGGCCCACACCCCAGCATCACATAAATGGAGCTTATCTTCGGTCCCTAAGCTGGGACATGGAGACAGGTGGATCCTGGGGTTTGCTGGCCAGCCAGTACAGTACAGGCTCCATGCTGAGTGAAAGACTTCTTATCATAAAATAAGTAAGTAAATGAATATAAGGTGATTAACCAAGGAAGACGCACAATATCAACCATTGCCCCCCACAAGCATGGGTGCATGGACACACGCACACACGCACACACACACACACACACACACACACACACACAAGGGTAATGTCTCTACATACGTGGACACATATTCAAAAATAGTTTTAAGATAGAGAAGATTCTGTCTTACTTACTCAGTTATGTGCTGAATATACTAATGAGAAGCCTCATTTGGAGAAGTTTTTTTTTTTTTAAGGCTCCTGTTGTCAGAAGAAAGTTAACTATTTACCCAGGATTGTGTAACTGCTGATATTAATGGTGGCCCTGATTCTAGAGCTGGGGAGTATAGCTACTCACGAATCCGGAAGCAGAAAAACAATGAAGTCTGACCAAGACTGAATCGGAGGTCAGTGAGGATGACATCGGAATGGTGAGAATCAGAGAAAAGCGAAAAAAAAAAAAACTTGGCAATACCTTGACTCTGGATGCAATGCATGTATTCAATAGAAGATATACGAGCTAATAAGTCTCATGGCAAAAGCTAAGGAACAAGATTATTACCTTAATGGCCCATTTGCTTCTAAGCATTTAAGCAGTAAAGGATAGAGAGAATATTAGGGTTTCACACACATCAGAAACTATTCTGGCCTCTGAGATATAGCACACAACACTAAATGGCAATATGGGCCTGTGTGATAAGCTGTATGGGAAATGCAAGGACATTTATGATGGGTACTTTCGCATGAAGGCTGTGAGACTACTTGAAATAATAAGGCATCTTAAAACAGAATGATATGTTTTTGCGTTGAAAGAAAAATTTTAAAAAATCAACAGATTGTGCCAAGTCTCTTAATGATTGAAGCACAGGTGGGTGTTCTTTCCCATGGACAATGATTAAGTTAAATGATGCGATTATTCAGTCAAAAGTCAGTGTAGCCATATCTGCTCTATCTGTCTTACACACCAGGATCTGTTTCAGTTGTGGACAGCCATGTTATTAGAATCTCCAAACTACTGGGACACTATCTTACATCATACAGTTTTTCAGGTTTTACACTGCCTCGTAGGCTCACTTGTCTGTGCTGCTGTGAGTGTTGAACTCAGCCAGGCGGTACAGTTAGCTGGCACAGAAAGCTTGAGTGGGTACATCATTCTTGCCATGTAACTTTCTTAAACTCTTGACTTTCTTCCAACATAGCGATGTGGGTTAGTGCTTCAGTGGCTCAAAACTCGAAGTTTAGATGCAAGGTGCATCACCCAGGCAGGCCATGAGTCATTGGTCTTGTTACATTTGGGTTGTGATGAAGCAGCACCACCCTGTGACAGTGTTGGCACTTCAAGAGCTTCTCACATCATTGTGAAAAAGCCCATGATGGAAGAGAGAAGAGACCAGCTTCCCATAGCCCCCTCCAGAGGAACTTTTAATGTGTGTGTGTGCATGTGTATGAGCTAGCTAGCAATACACTTAAGTGATTGGCCAAGCAGTGATTTAAATAATATAGTTTCTGTGTGATTATTTCAGGGAACAAACAAGCAGCCAGCCTTTCCCCCAACAAGGTTATTTTTGACTGGCAGACTGAGAAGGACCATTGGGATCTTGGAAGGTGCTTCTGAGCATACTGGAGGGGAAAAAATCTGATAGCCACACATGGGATGGAAAACAGGTCCAAGCTGCTTGCTAGTTCTTCACTACAACAGCCTGTGGCTGTGATGTGTGTGGCTGGTGTAGATGAAGAGGCACACAGCACAGGACTGCTAAGTTGTTCTTAGGATTGTGACACCACCATTAGGGATGACATGTGCTGGAAGCTTGCTGTCCACACAACTACTGCTGAAAAGAGCTGGGAGCTTTAACAGTTTGGGTCTTCCCGGAGGGGTGATGATACTTTAAAAGCACATTCCAAGATCCCTAGGGACTTCCTCAGTCTGCCAGTCAAAAATAACCTTGTTGGAAGGGTGCTTGTTCATTTGTCTGCTGTACCGACTCCTGAAATAATCACACAGAAACTGTATTATTTAAATCACTGATTGGCCAATCACTTAAGTGCATTGCTGTCTAGCTCTTATATCTTTGGTTAACCCATTTCTATTAATCTGTGTATCACCACGTGACTGTGGCTTATTGGAAAGGTTCAAGCATGTCTGTCTGAGGCAGCTCAAGCGCATCTGTCTGAGATCATGGCTTACATGGCTTCTCATGACTGGGCCTACTCTCTCTCTCTCTATATATATATATATATACACAC